>JAVFBX010215381.1:0-11693 GCA_034783855.1 Mopalia kennerleyi | reverse complement strand
ATTAGCCGTTTTACTTCAAAACTAATGTGAATTTTGCAACGCATGTATATATATTCTGAATCGTCTTTGTCTGCAGAACAATAATAAGTAAATAAAAAATTTCTAAAACCGACAGAAAAAATATTTTGCATAAAAAGTTAATTTTGCTACCTATTTGTCAAATTGCTACTTCTTTTACACCATTTATGTCAAATGTTCAATTTTACATCAAAATGTAATACATTATATGAACCAAAAAACGGTCATTCAATTTTTTCCTGTTTGTCTTAGTTTTCTTCCAATATTGTGTCAAAGGTTAAAAATCCCCAAAATGAGCTAAAATAGGGAAATTTTAACTTCTTATAACTTTATCTAAAAAACGAAAAAAGATATCAAAAATCTGAATGAATGTATTTTAGTTTAATATGTTGAGATGACATGTGCAAATCAGTTCTGTAGTTATAATAACAGCCGAGAAAACAGGCAAAACAGGGGGGGGGGGGGGGGTCAAACCGCGCGGTCAGGATATGTACATGGAATCAACTTCAAAGTAACCGAGCTTTCTCATTCTTATGCTATGTTCCCACTTTCAATATTGGTGGCACGATTGAATCGTCGTCTTAATCGTGGAGTACTCGTGGTGATCCTATCAGATATTATCGGATCTTGAGGTCAATCGTGGCAATCGTGGTAATCGTAGGTAAGTTGTGGACGGTTAATTGTCAATCGTGATCACAGTATCAGATCGTATTGGATCGTAACAAAGTGCACTTCCAAGTCGTGGTGATCGGGATCAACCTTGGACAAGCTCCACGCATCGGTACGTGATGAACGTATCGGAGAGTGTCCGAACGTATTTGCACGTACTCGATTGTCCCAAATCGGGGATTCTGATCGTGATGATCGGGACCCAATCGTGGACTCAATCGGGACAATCCTATCGGAACGTAAATGATAGTATCTGAACGGGAGACAAGATCGTGACAGCTCGAGTCACTTAAAATTGAACAATCGTGACCATACCGCATGCAAGCGCACCAAATCCTACCAGAACGTACCACCTCGTATCCGAACCTGACATTTCGGAGAAGTTCTACGATTAGCTTCGAATGACCAATCGTCGCGTTCGTCGTAACGGATCGCACGACAGTGGGAACCTAACTAAAGTATTTATTAAAGAAAAGTGACTAACTCCGGAGGCCGGTTGCTAGATGACGTCACGCCATGTTGAAGGTCTATCTTTAATCCGCTATTAGCGGTTTACTTTTGTGTTAGCGACTAATAGTCTTTCGATGAGTCACAATGCCCGTGACAACATTTGCTTTTATTGTGGCTGATATTGCCACAATTAAGATTATTTTTTTCTCTGAGGTAATCTATTCCGTGAGTGAATCTGCTTGGCCGGTTGCCGGGCGTGTTAACGTAAATGAAGACTTGTGGAATCTTATTACCAAAGTCTATCCGGTGCTGTGGTAAATGATGAAGTATCGCAAGGGCCCAATAAGACGCGCGAAGAGGTTTAAATGATATACCAGTTTTGTGTTTGGTAGAAATTTTAAGCGGTAGTTAAGCTTTGTTTACTTAATCAAAGCGACGGGCATGGTGTATGGCGTCACGGGTATAAAAAAAAAGATACAGGAAAAAGAAAAAATTATGTGATAATTTAACAGGCAAACCACAGCGACTAATCGACTTTGTGTTTCATTCTAAACCTGACTGCTGCAAAACACAGGATGTCCCCCTCCCCCGAGTGACAGTTCACCAAGGAAATAGATTTTTTTTAACTCGGTCTAGAATAAAACGCAGAGCAATGGGGATCTGCCATTTCCAAAGCAGTAAGAGCAAGAACACCGTTGGAAAAACAACGTTTCTAGAAAAGAACACAATTTGAATCAAGACTGTCTCGCGCACGACAGTCCAAAACGAGGCTAGAAAAAATAAACCTTTTATATTTTCTACTTCTGACAAAACATCCCAGACGTTTGACATCTATTTTTATGAAGGTTTTGCCACGAGCGATACCAACAATAACAATATATGCTAGATTCAGCGTTAATTCCATAATGGCTGGCCAAAGATAATCAGAAATCAATAGCAGTCTATTTTGTTTGGCGCGCAACGGGTCACAATAAGGTTCGATCTCAGGTTATCATCATCAACAGTTAATGCATTCTGACTAAATAATACTGGCTTGATAAATATTTGTCTTTGTGGATGCTTTTAATTATATGTTCGCCTTGAACTTCCTTATATATAACACCGGTCAACTGTAGGACAACACGACTGGAAACCTTCCGATCTTTCCTTAATCCCCATCTAAATCTACACATGTCAACAGCTTTAACACATTTTATTTAGTGAAATACGTATTTATGTAATCCAAGCCCTTTAATAGGTTTTCATTTTTTAAATGAAAACATATTACAATAGCTCTCTTGGGTCATTTTGTTGAAAATTCCGTAAAAATCACAGATGGATAAAACGCCTATGTAGCTCCATTTGAAGTACTTGAGGGAAAAAGTGTTATCGACGAACGTTTTTGTATGTATGTAGATGTTTTTTATCCTCCTGCCGTGGGTGTAGAGCAGGGAGTGGAGGGTGAGGGTAGATGGGAGGAGGGAGGCCTGCTCGTATTTAAATATCATTCTTATCACAAAACATCAGGTAATGTTTAAGAATTAAATGTATATGCTACTGGCGATTTTGTTTATATTGACAGAGGACCTGCACCCATATATTGGTTCAGGTAACACACAATGGCTTTTTTTAACACATTTTTTCACTGTAATGGAAAATTATCATGTACAATGCATTTGGCATTTAAACTTGACATTTTTAAATACAAGAGTGTTAGATAAAGAAACTTTTAATAACAGCAGTATGTGGCATTCTTAAAATCGATATGAATTAAATTAAATAATGCAACATATTATTGTCCTTCACTTTATGTTAAACAATCGCTATTCCACTGCGTGAACCAACAAGGTGGACTTCATGGGACAAACACAGTAGTCCGCTTTCGCATTGTTAGACCTGTACATTTCCCAGGGGCTTATTTAAAAAAATGTTGCCTCCAATATTACTTCCGTATGATTATCAACAGTTCAATTGAATTTGTCTCCATCCGCTTTTCTTTAAAATATGCTTCATTTAAGTACAAAATGACGTCAAATATGAATTTCACTTATGTTCCTTAGCCGAAGATTAATATAATTAAAACACAATTCGACTTTATTTTCAAATGTCTTTTTTTACTGAATAAAATATCTTATCAATTGCCTTCAAAATAATTAATTTCCAATGATATCATTTCTCCAATAAGATTTTGATATTTGTTTATTATTTAAAAAGCGTGTGGAATGTTTTGGAAACAAACCGTGATTTAAGAGTTTTGTTGAGATAACTTTCCTTTTATTAACAAAAGAAAATCTTTTGAGCAAACCCACTAGCTGTGGAGTCTATAATAGTATATTGTGCGATAAGTACGGTGTATTTGATGCCTTCTTTATGAACAACTCGGACATTCGTCAAGGATATTGTTTAATAATAAATTACCGATACATCGGTCAGCGTTCACACGTTCAAACAAGAACTATTATTTAAGAGAGTGATTTGGCTTTAATCAAGTCTGCTGAAAGATGGATAATAACACTGACATGACTTTTCGCGGTCCCTGCCGATACATATATTGACAACTGAATACGTATAGCTGTTGGACAGCAAGGAGTTAATATATCGCTGTTGATTGTTTACAGGATAACCTGACCGATGACTGTTATGGGATCAATATAGGGTCCAGTAAAACCACATTTAAATGATCTGCACGAGGACCATAACGCATCGTTATCACAATATACAAGGGTTGACGGCACTCTTCTGTTTTCAAACTCCCACAGCGTCTATTAGAATACACCAGTTAGTGTGGACACAGAAATAACCGCGTTGCCTGAGTTTGAGTACACTCCAATGGGCATATATTTGGCATGTCCGTCATGTTAGAGAAAAGGTGATTTCTTAGTTATGGAATATAGGGCTCATACTAAACCTAAAGCTAACCCTTAACTAACCCCAAAAACAACCCCAGAACTAACCCTAAACCTTAAACACATTAGTTTAAAGGCTCTACGTAAACAAAAACAATACAGTGATTCTGAGTATAGATCTGAGTAAACGAGCGATGGTTTGATGGGATAGATATTTTTCGTCATCCTGTTAGATCCAATTCGGTAACTTAAAGGGAAAGACAACTGTTTTTCGACTTAAACTTATTATTTTTATGGTATATTTTCAAAGCCAACCATCTGTATTGCACTTGCATTCGAATTAGCAAAGCCGTTAATTAGTTGATTTAAAGAGCGGAGCTGACGTCATTGTTCCAAACCACGGTAGTTATATTATCTAGTCGTAGCTGTTCCCCACTGGTGACCGACCGTGTTTTCGAACAATGACGTCAGTTCCGCCTGTTAAATGAACTAATTAACTGCTATGCTTACTCAAATGCGAGTGCCATACTGATGTTTGTCTTTGAAAATATGCAACAAAAATTATAAGTTTAGGTCGAAAAACAGTTGGTAACTCATGTATGGTCGACTTTTCATTCCATATAGTTTTTTGTCTCTATTATTCAATAAATTGTGACCACTACAAAGCCACATGGCTTTTACATTTATTGTTAAAAAATAAGCTGGAAAAGTTTCGAAAATTATTGTTTAAATAAAAATGAATGTTCTAAAGTCAGAAAAGATACACGGCATGATCAATTTACCATACTTGAGTTACCAGAATTAGTTAAGGTGCATTCTCACAGTACGATTTGTAGTAACGACTTTGAGGGATTCCCCTCATTTTGTGCGTTTTGATTGGTAGCTTATTCTGTGTTATTTTTTCCACCAATCAAAATGCAGCAAATAAGGGGAATCCACCAAAGTTGTAACGACAAATCGCACCGTGAGAATGCACCTTTACCAAACTGGCTCTCACGGATTGGCTTTTCTCGCAGTTTCTCGCGTTACTTGTCATATACAGGCAGTCAGGCAACGTGTTATCTTTAACGTCACGTGATATTTTGCCATACTGTTTGCCCATGCCATTATATGCTAATAAACCATGTACAATCTTGTTTACTATACATACTGAACATACTGCTTTAAAAGGGAAGAAAACATAAATAAAGTCTACGTCACAGTAGGCACCTTATCAGGTTTTTAGTTGTTAACAAGAATAATATTACTTATTTTGTAGGGTTGATGGTTCTTCACCGGAAGCTGTTTAAACGCGGCGCTGTAAGTAAAATGTATGGTGGACAATTTATGATATGTTTTATGTATGTATGTATGTATGTATGTATGTATGTATGTATGTATGTATGTATGTATGTATGTATGTATGTATGTATGTTTGACGGGTAAAAATTAGGCAAAAATTAACAGTAAAATAATGTAAAATCAAAATTTTGTATTCCATTTTAGTAATTTTTTCCATTTTTAATCACTAGGTGGGAATTTTTTTATTTTCATTGCTGGAAAATTTGTCCTTTTTAATAATCGGTTAAGTCTGTCATCAGACTGTTTACCTTGCATACACAGAATGCATACACTCAATCAAGTACCACATTCTCTTGCGCTTTTAGAGACAAAACAATTAAAGAGATTGATAGGCAATATTCTAAACATTGTTTTCCTCTGTCTTGTTTGTCTGTTTGTTTGATTGGGGTTTAACGTCGTGCTCAATGATATTTCACGTATACTGATGACGGATTGTCCATTTTACACGGTTCCTTCTTTCAACTGCTGGAAAAATGGGAGGAAAGCTAGTAAAAGACCATTTGGTGGTCTGTGGCATACGTTGCCCAAAATATTGGCTGAAATTAATGCGCGATGGCCTGGCATAGCGTACGAGAGTTGTCTTAGTCTCGTCCACTCGTCCAGAAACTCTCGCGAGAATATGGCTGCATGTGACTTACTCATATACCTGATGGTCGACATACGGTTTCGATCCCGTAAGCGGTATATCGGACTAGGAGTAATAGGCAGACTTTGTGCACCAATGTTTATTGAGATAAAAAGTCTTTAACGTCTTTCATTTTACTCCCCAGATATTGTTGTTATGAACTAGGTTTGTAACACAAGAAAGAGCCAGAAAAAAGAGCCCCAAAAGGGCGATTAATGAGTGAATTGTTGTCACTGGTGGCACCTAATGACATAAAAAATTTTTTATAGAAAAACACCCTGTGTTCTCTATGGGTTTCGTTTTTAGTGGAATATGTGTTGTTAAGCATAACCGATAAAAAAAAATCGTATTGGTTTGAAAAGCGTTTAGTCTGAAGTGAAGTTAGTCATGTACCTCTCTCTAAGAGGGATAGTATGATATCTATCATAGAACATCTGTTGTTTTGTCTCCCCCAAGTCCTTTAAATCAGGCGGAAAACTTCCAATGCTTTCAATAGCGATATTATAAAAGTGCATCAAAGATATTGTCCGTTTAAGTCAATATGGATGTTTGTGGGTGTCCCTGTGTTCGATTTAAGGGAGAGGTGAGCGGATTAGGCCGGGTGACAGCTTGTCCCACTGATGGGTCCGGTTATCTTCCCACTGATTCAGCTTATGTGCCTCTTATATTGAGATCTTAGATCAAGCCTTATCGCCACAGCATAACGAAAACTATCATGAGTAAACTGATTTAGAATTAAAGTTCAGACCTATTTATAAGATAGTTCATACCTTCCTACGGGTTTTTGATCTTTTAGACAATTTATCCTCAATCAAAGTAAGAACAATATTTTCAAAAGCAAAAGCAGTAAACTTAATCTAAACCAAAATGTGCTTTCGTTCGAAGCGTTGATAGCAGATACTGGGTATTGAATTGTAAACAGTAGTGTTGTCAATTTTATCTGATATATGTAGCTGAAATAGATAGCCAAGTTATATTCAAGTCGTTTCGGCCCTACTTGGTATTTTACCAGTCAATGGTGCTTTATCTCGTTCATGTTTACCATTCAGATTTGGGAATGTCGATCCGTGAGTCAATTTATATAACTTGTGGTACCAATGATCAATGTCGATTCGGGAGTCAAATTATAGGACTTAAATGACCAAGGAAAATGTCGATTCATGAGTCAATTTATATGACTTGCAGTTCCAATGATGGATGTCGATTCATGAGTCAATTTATATGACTTGCAGTTCCAATGATGAATGTCGATTCATGAGTCAATTTATATGACTTTCAGTTCCAATGATGAATGTCGATTCATGAGTCAATTTATATAACTTGCATTACCAATGATGAATGTCGATTCATGAGTCAATTCATATGACTTGCATTATCAATGATTAATGTCGAATCATGAGTCAAATTATATGACTTTCAGTACCAAAGATAATTGTCGATTCAGAAGTCAATTTATATGACTTGCAGTACCAATAATAAATGTCGATTCGTGAGTCAAATTATAGGACTTAAATGACCAAGGATAATTGTCGATGCATGAGTCAATTTATATGACTGGCAGTTCCAAGGGAAAATAGCGATTCATTAGTCAATTTATATAACTTGTAGTAGCAGGGATACATGTCAATTTTTAAGCCAATCTATTTGACTCGCAGAGCCAAAAACAATTGTGGATGCATGAGTCAATTTATATGACTTGCAGGAAAAATGGCGATTCATTAGTCAATTTATATAACTTGTAGTAGCAAGGATACATGTCAATTTCGGGTTCAATTTATATGACTTAATTGCAGCACCAAGGATACACTGAAAAAAATATTCCCTAACATCTTAATGAAAAAATTCAGGAATATTCCTCCAATAAAGCACCAGCGGAATATTCCATAAATTTCAAGGAATACGACATGGAATTTGTCTCGGGAGCAAGGATTTTCCAAACATATTTATGGATTATCCTTAAAAAGTTACGAAAAATTCCACAAAAGTTAAGGAAAATTCCACATAAAAGGCCTTATGGAATGGTTTCCATAACTTTGTTAAGGATTTTTTTTTACAGTATAAATGTCAATTCGAGAGTTAAATTATTTGGCTTGCAGTATCAAGGATTAATGGAACCCAAGGACCCGGATGAACGATGATGACCAGTTCTGCAAACCCGGGGTCCATCGGTCTGCTGATCAAACCCAGTGGTGAAAGTGACTACATTACAATAATGAGAGAATAAACATTTATACAGATACTGGAATAAGGTGCACGATTGGCGTTTCGCGCACCTTTTCGTGTTTCTAGTCATTCACAGGCAATCAGGCAACGGGTTAGCTTTAATGTCACGTGGTGTTTTTAGAATAAATGATAATATAACCAATGGTGCACCGTAATGCCCTTCTGGTCATGTGCGCGGGTAATCCGTCTAACCAACATCACTACAATGGCGAAATAACCATATACGGTATCTGTGTGTTAAATTAATACAATACATATAGGTTGAACAATGGGAGTGTTAATGCTGTGTGCGATTGAAAAACAGAAGTCATTTAATGGTATTACTGCGTACAATTGATCAGAGTAGGGCTGTGTAGGGCACCTTGACAAACGCCCATTGTGGAGTTCGTGAATGTTGACTTCACCCCGGTTAACATAGAAAGGGTTTTGTATTTTTTTATTGTCTCTTAACACTGTCGTGCTTATTTTCCACATTTTCTCGTTTTTATTTAACCAGTTTCTATTGTTGTCAAATCTATTGGATATTTGTGGCAACATATGTTATTACACTGTATATTCAACAGCCGATTTCCGCAACAATGGTTTTGTTTTGTGCGTCTCTTTGTCAATACGCGCTGTGTGGAATAAAGCCTTCCCTTTCATATACAAATATCCATATTAATCAAGTAACATCTTGGATATGTGTTAGTAAATCGGTACACATTGACGTGTAGACGCACACAAGGGATCTATAGAGCTTTAGACCGGGCTGTGTGGAACTCATCAATACTAAACCATAGGAGGTTTCAATGAAAATCGCTAGTTTAACAATCGCTGTATTGTGGGATCACCACATACATTGTACTCTCCATACAAAACTATTGTATTCTAGTGTTACAAGGAAAATGTGTTAAATCTCAACTTTGACACATTCAGCTACCATGCACGTTAAAACGTCGTTTATAACGCAACAAAATGGACATAAAACAAAAGCTGTTTAGCCGTAAATCTATCCCGATTGTATTTATTACCCCGATATCAAACTGCCATCATATTTTATTTGACGTTAATACTTGTGAGGACGGGAATAGCTTGACACATTTTGAATTGTTTATTATTTTATTAAATGCGTTATGAAAGTAAGGTGGGATTGGTTTGTGTGTGTTTTTGTACTAATTGTAATGCTTTGTTGTTCGTTGTTTAGAGGATATACAAATAGGTTAACTTGGAATCGTGTAAGTAAAAGTACTGGTATATTTCTGTAAATATTATTTTATTTCTTGATAAAGGGGTGCTGGTGGGGTGGGGTGGTGGGGAGGGGTGGAGCGGGTGAAGAAATTCAAAGTACACAAGTCCCGTTAGTAGGCAGACGATTAACCAAACACTCTTCCCATAAACTCCATTTTTGCTTTTTGATTGTAAGCCAGCTTGATAGAGTTAGGTGCACGATTGGCTTTTGACGCACTTTCTCGTGCTACTTGTCATATACAGGGACTCGGCTAACATGTTATCGTGAAAGTCACGTAATATTTTACCTAAATGGCTTCAAAGAAGGATTTGTTTTACATAATATATATATTTGCTTAATATTTGTATATTGAGGGAAAGGTCAATTATTTCCGCAATTGTTGAAATCCTAACCGGGCGGAAACCTCGAGGAATAAAGGCAGCAAGGGTTGCTTGCTGATTGTGTGTGTCTGCGAGCACGGATCGGTTTGTTCTCTGCCCTTTGGGAACCACTCTTTTACAACACAAATGAAGAGCTTATAGCTGGTCTCACATGATGCAGTCATAAACAGATAGTATCTTGTTCGTGGAGTGAAGCCTGCTTTCAAATTTAAGTTACGGGAACTGAATGGGAGATGGACAAAACTGAATACACATGACATGCCAGTTTATCTGGCTACTAAATTGCCCAGATGCAAAAATGAAGTTGTGTGGTGTATCAGATGTATCGCTTGTTCTGTCACGTCAGTCTGTAGTCAAAACTATGGAAGCTCGCGTCACCATGCACGGTTGATATTCTTCTGTTATCGCTTGCTCTGTCACGCCAGTCTGTAGTCAAAACTATGGAAGTTCACGTGACCATGGTTGATATTCTGCTGTTATCGCTTGTTCTGTCACGCCAGTCTGTAGTCAAAACTATGGAAGTTCACATGGCCATGGTTGATATTCTGCTGCTATCGCGTGTTCTGTCACGCCAGTCTGTAGTCAAAACTATTAAGGCCACGTGACCCTGGTCGATATTCTGCTGTTATCGCTTGCTCTGTCACGCCAGTCTGTAGTCAAAACTATGGAAACTCACGTGACCATGGTTGATATTCTGCTGCTATCGCGTGTTCTGTCACGCCAGTCTGTAGTCAAAACTACGGAAACTCACGTGATCATGGTTGATATTCTGTTGTTATCGCTTGTTCTGTCACGCCAGTCTGTAGTCAAAACTATGGAAGCTCACGTGACCATGGTTGATATTCTGCTGTTATCGGTTGTTCTGTCACGCCAGTCTGTAGTCAAGTCTATGGAAACTCACGTGACCATGGTTGATATTCTGCTGTTATCGCTTGTTCTGTCACGCCAGTCTGTAGTCAAAACTATGGAAGCTCACGTGACCATGGTTGGAATTCAGTTCATATTTGGTCAAATGGAAACGGCATGTAGGCCTACTCATCTAGCCTAATAGCCACTAATGTTAGCAAAGTATTGCGCAATGATTACAATAATTTTTTACTAAAGACGGAAATTTGTGATAATCAGAACACTGCAAAATAGGGTTATTTCCATAAAGTCAAATATCTGGAGCATTACTTATTATTACGCCCCCTGTCAAGCTCACTAAGAAAGTCTCTGTCACTTTATAGGCGTGCCTGTGTGGACGTAACTGCAGGTACTCGCGTCATTCGAAATTGCCGTTGAGAAGAACGCTTGATAGGAAAACACGAAGTAAGTTTGCCAAATTCACAGGTAGTTTTTGATTTGGTAACTGCTTACCTTAAGTTTATTGATAGCACGTTTAGAGTGAATGCCTCGTGTCCTACATCTGTGTGCATCAATCAGCTTTGGTGTGACAAAATGATCTTTATTAATTACTGTTCAGTTAACTATAAAAAGACAAAGCGCTGAATTTTGCTTCTTCCTAGCCGACTCAAAAAGTTAAAAAGTTTAACCTTTTTTTCTTTTTGAGACAACCGAAACATTGAACAGAATATGTCGCTATAATTCTGCATTCTGTAAATTCTGACACCAAGTGTACCAGATCAAAAAGCTCCCTCTGTTTTCTTTGGTGCAATATTGACAAAACTATGCCCGCAGGTTAGATGCTTATTTGATTTCATTATAATCAGTTTGAGGGAAAGCTGTACATAAGATTAAAATACTTTTAGGCCTTTTCTATCGTAAAACATTAACACTACTATTCTTTTTTCGTAAAGTTTTTACACTACATCTTCTGTTATCTTTAAGCATTTACACTACATCTTCTTTTCTCATAAAGCATTTACACCACATCTTCTTTTATCGCAAAGCATTTACACCACATCTTCTTTTATCGCAAAGCATTTACACCA
>JAVFBX010215370.1:0-11693 GCA_034783855.1 Mopalia kennerleyi | reverse complement strand
GTGTAATATTATTGCTTCCATTGTCGTCCGAGATAACTGTGCCGGTACGGAAAGTGTCGAAGGATGTTCCGACATGAGTATCTATCGTACTACCTTCGGCACATTTCTAGTTTTCTTTTTGTAGCGAATGAAAATGCATGCTTGCCTCCTTCTCCCCCGGGATTTTAACACAGGTCCCTGGCTATCAGGGCTAGCGCTCTTGCCTACTGAGCTACAAAGGCTCGCGGTAGAACAATCACGAAGCGCGTTTATAATTAAATCGAATTATCTAATGTATGAAAGGAATGATAGACTTGTCTCCATTGACAGCCAATTAGACATTAGCCTCTCCTGGCTCCCAAGTTATTCGCACTTAGTTTTTCCTTATGTGGCTCCGTGGTTGATTGGTGTTAACCCGTGCACAACATGCATCCTAATCCATTCACTCCCGACAGGAGCAGCTATCCTCATTTTCATAGAAAATTAGCCGGTTTCATAACAAATAAATAAATCATTTAAGTTAAATGCACAGCATCTCCATATGCTGTGCATTTAACTTAAATGATTTATTTATTTGTTAGGAGATGCTGTGCATTTAACTTAAATGATTTATTTATTTGTTATCCTGATTTCTACATGCACGCGAGAAAACTCACGTGCACGTACAAAAACACGCGAGTTTTTCTACATGCACGCGAGAAAATTCACGCGCACGTACAAAAACACGCGAATTTCTACATTCACGCGAGAAAACTAACGTGCACGCGAGGTATCTCGCATGCACATACAAAAACAACGCGCGAATTCTTACGTGCACGCGAGATGGTATCACATGCACGCGAGATAGCATCACATGCACGCGAGTAAACTCACGTGCACGTACAGAAACACGCGAGTTTTTCTACATGCACGCGGGAAACTCACGTGCACGTACAAAAACACGCGAGTACGGGCCATCCGGTTTATAGGGCGCATGTGTAAATTGTATTTTCCTGATCACCACAGCATTTCCTAAATGTGGGTCAAAATGGAGGACAAAGGGTGAAATGCTGTGGTGATCAGGAAAGTACAATTTACACATGCGCCCTATAAACCGGATGGCCCGTACGCGTGTTTTTGTATGTGCACGTGAGTTTTCTCGCGTGCATGTGATACTATCTCGCGTACACGTAAGACTTCGCGCGTTTTTTTGTACGTGCATGCGAGATATCTTGCGTGCATGTGGGATTTTCTCGCGTGCATGTAGAAAAACTCGCGTGTTTGGGTACGTGTACGTGAGTTTACTCGCGTGCATGTGATGCTATCTCGCGTGCATGTGATACTATCTTGCGTGCACGTAAGAATTCGTACGTTTTTTTGTACGTGCATGCGAGATACCTCGCGTGCATGTGGGATTTTCTCGTGTGTATGTAGAAAAACTCGAGTGTTTTTTGTACGTGCGCGTGAGTTTTCTCGCGTGCATGTTGAAAAACTCGCGTGTTTTTGTACGTGCACATGAGTTTTCTCGCGTGCATGTGATGCTGTCTCGCGTGCATGTGATACTATATCGCGTGCACGTAAGAATTCGCGCGTGTTTTTGTACGTGCATGCGATAAACATCGCGTGCATGTGGGTATTTCTCGCATGCATGTAGAAAAACTCGCGTGTTTTCTTTGCACGTAAATCTTGCGTAGCCTACACGCGAGATTCCCATCATACATGCACGTGCGTATTTTCTACATGCACGTGAGGATTTGCTACATGCACGTAACATTTTTCTTCCGTACACGCGCTTACGGTCTCAGGCCCGCGTGCTTGTGTTCTCGCGTGCTCGTGTCCGAAATCGTCCATGCGCGTGTTAAAATCTCGCGTTCACTTGGGATTTTCAACAGGTCGAGATAGCGAGAACGCGAGTGGCAGCTATCGGCCACCATACTCCTGACCGTGTAATTTTAAATTTGTACAATTACCGACTTGTATGTGTTCAATAAAGTGCTGTCCAATAATGTTTTCTAAGCTGAACGCTGCGATACATTTGTATGTCAATTGTAGCCCTAAATAGACTAGGCTACTAGCCGCGTTTAAAAAGGTGATACAACACGGTCCAATTACATGTTGTCACGCCGCCATATTCCCAGCATGGTCTGGACTCCCACAATGCTTTACTCCGCAGGAGATGTCATTGCGGTTCGATTACACGATTAGAAGCGTTCAAACTCAGTAGCTACCCAGAGACATATTTCTCTATGTAAAACACATATAAGGGTTGCCTATATGTTCCGCGACCAAACGATTCCTATGTATATATGTCTGGTAAATTAGTCAGGGGCCTCAGGCAATTACAAAGTCGGCGAACGGTCAAACTGAACCAACTTATTCCGGAAAGCTGATAGAATTTATTTCAGCGCATGGTTTTCACTATAAAAACCACGTATGTTCCATTCTGGTAATGTATAAACGAAAAAAACAATAATTTTTGGTTTATTAACCTGTATGTGTCCAGTTTAGCAAATACGCTTCGCAGACTTGTTAATAAGTCTATAAACCCGGATGCGACTTATTCATCAAACAGCCTTTACAATTCCACGAGAAGGAAGGGGATTCCCCCCACACACAAAAAACTTGTTTCAGTTGAGTATGACGAATCATCCGATGAGCCTTTGACAAAGGTAGTAATTATTTAATGATACAACATTCCTCTGATGAATCTCAAATGTTTCTTTATATTGCATTGTTATAAATGCACATATCCTGTATGGTGCATGCAGAAAACACATGAACATGCATTAGCCATGAGTGCACCTGCATTTCCTACTGCAGTAAATTCCTTTTAATAATTGTGATTTTAACACGTTAGGTTAACATAGGTCCTGTGATTTTAACAAGTTTTGTAAATATAGGTCCTGTGATTTTAACAAGTTTGGTTAACATAGGTGCTATGATTTTGACGCATTTGGGTTGAAAAGCCATGTTAGCTAGGTAAATTTGGTTGAAATCAGTACAAGGTTGAAACAAATCTGGTAGATATTTTTTGAGTAAATCGAGTCCATCAACCTGTTTAGCAAATATTTTTAATGAAATAGGTTATGTGATCCTGCCCTTTTGTTCCAAATCTGTCCAATGATTCAGATAAAATCGGTTTAAATCGGTCATCGAATTTAAACGAATTCGGTTGAAATCTTTGCGTTGATTTAGACACATTCGCTTGAAGTGGGTTATGCGATTTGTCAAATTAAGTTTAAATAGGACTGTTTAGTAAATAAATTGTTGTTAAATTATTGTGTCGTGTAATAAATTACTTTTGTAGCTTGGGAGGTGTATATTGTCATCACCGAACATATACTGTGTTTTCTCCCAACATAATGCCTACAGCTTGTAAGCTTATATACTATATTTCTAAAAAGCAATCATGCTGACACAGGGGTGTAGATTATTTAAATCAACGAATCATCTTATGTTCTAGATAAACCCCGAGAGCCAAGTTTCCCCAAAGACCGTAATCTCGATTTTTGTTATGGGTAACCTACATATATATACTTCTCGAGACAATTAACGTGTTGTATAAAGTATTGTTAAATATGTAGCCAACATTATATTCGGAATGGGTTAAAAATAAACCATCCTACAAATTTGTATTTCAGAGATATTGAGATTAACCAATGACTATATCCGTTAAAGAGACAAAGAGTAACTACTTGTCTGATACAGAGGGAAGTTTCCCCTTAAAATGCTTGTCTTCTATTCTATCATAGGTCTTCGTGAGAGAGGAGTAGACATCTCTTTTTCTGTGGTAGCATTATTCCTCTGAATGTAGACTTCCGTCATGTGGTTTTATGATCTTATCTGCATGCTGTTAATTGGTTGACCATGGCTGAAGTAAAATCATAAATGCATCGAATATTTCTGATCCAAGGAAGCTTATACTACAATTAAGAAACAAGCTCAATCGTGCAAAAAAAAACACCCCAAAAACAACAACCCCAAAACAAAACAGATCGATGTTCAAACCATTTTATTGAAACATTTCGTCTTGTTTCTTTTTTAAATACTATTATTTTTTAATTTTAATTTTATTTTTAGAAGAATGGAATGCATTTTGTTAGACTCATGCTGTTAATTTCGTTTACATCATTTTGTTGTGGACGTCGCTATAATTGTATTTCGTTTGCACGTGACAGTTTCAGTGTGTTCATGATGACCTCCACGCACACATATTCATAGCCTTTCCACAAATTATTCCCTAACTTGATTATTGAATGAAACTAAACCCCACCCCTTTATATAGGTTCTTTTGACCGTGTTAAATGCCAACAAAGTATTGCATTGCATCGGCATTTATCATTTGAAAGGCCGTATTACGATCGCTAGAGGTCCATTGCAGCCAATCGTGTCATCATGTGACCGGACCGGGTGATACGACACTATAATTTTTCAGACAATTGACCAATCACATTGCTTCGATTCTAAATCCGGGAGGCAGTTTCATTGTTTGGGAATTAATTACACGAAATCTATAAGTTGAAGTGAATACCAACTGACTGATATATCCAGTGAATAAGAATTTCCACGAAATCCGGGTACACTTAACCTGGACATGAGACAGCTAGCTTACGACACCATTGTCATATCTCTTCAATAAATGGCAAACACGCACCTGTGACTTCAGTCGATTTGCGGACCTTCGAGAGTGTAGTGCAGAGAAATATTTGTTAACCGTCACAGGGAATCTTACCACAAAACGAGGAAAATGGGAGACCTCCCGCGTAAATTGTCAGTACTCTCTTTCACCTGTGTCAGGGTAGGTAACTCTAGTTAACATCTTCTCAATTTAAATCGTATACGTACTACGTGAACATGTGTTTAACTCGAGATCTATCAAAACTAACTTATTTGTGTTACCGTTATGACGACAATATTTAATAAATGGGAAGATTAAGGTCTTGCTGGACTCCTTGGTCGATTTTCAGAACACCTGCTGTATTTAATCTATTATGCAGAACAGTATAAATCTGAACCATATATATGTATATATTTTTGGAAAGCTTGAATACTCAGGATTACATATTTAGGAACGTTGTGAAAATCCAATTATTATTTCTAAAAATATTCAAAATTAGTAAATGTCTACAGGAAAAAATAGACTGAATGTGTGAAGTTTGATTTCTCGAAGTGCAATAACGATAAGACTCAATAGATTAGTTGACCTAGTATAATGGTCCTTAAACTATAGTAAACGGTGACTCATTTTTTTAAATTTTGATTAGATCGATCACAGTTGATTTTTGTTGTCTATCCCACGTTAAAAAGTCTTATAAAAATGTAAAATCCAACTTTCAGAAAACATTAAAAAAAATCAAGGACGAACTGTTTATAAATAGAATTTCGATTTATGTTTTTCACCGACATATAGTTTGAATACCTAACTTTTAATCTAAGCGATAAAAAGAAATTGGTTCATTTTGAACCCAAGGGGTCCAGCAATACCTTAAGTTTCTTTCTTACTGAATAGATCCCAAGTTCGGGTTAATTAAGTTTCTTTCACATTGAAAAGATCTCGAGTTCAGCTTAAATAATTTCACATCCTTATGGATAAATCCCAAGTTCAGTGTGATTAGGTTCATTTCATTATAAACAGTCATAATTTCAGTTTGATTAAGTACATATCACGATGAATAGCTGACAAGTTCATTTTGTGCAAGTTCCCATCCTTATAAACACATCCCAAGTTCAGTTGTTCAAGTTTCTATCCTGAGAAACACATCCCAACCTTAGTTGTTCAAGTTCATATCACGATGAACAGATCCCAAGTTCAGTTGTTCAAGTTTATATCACGATGAACAGATCCCAAGTTCAGTTGTTCAAGTTCATATCATGATGAACAGATCCCAAGTTCAGTTGTTCAAGTTTATATCATGCTGAAAAGATCCCAAGTTCAGTTGTTCAAGTTCATATCATGAAGAAAAGATCCCTAGTTCAGTTGTTCAAGTTCATATCATGATGAACAGATCCCCAGTACCTTTTTTATTAAGTTCATGTTTGAAAACCAAAAAAATTATATCAGTTTTTTTTTATATTATAGATTCACATCATTTCAGTTTAAATACTAACTGTTTTGCACAACTCACTGTATAGTTTTAGTTTTTGTAAAAATGTCGACACTCCAAGTTAGAATTTTAAGCCGATTTGTTGCGGTTAATGTGCCATGTTTATGTACATGTTAAGGCACTGTGAGTTATTTGTATTTATACATTGCCATTGATTAAATTGACTTGGAGCATTGTTGGTTCCATTCGTCCATCTGACATCACGCCGTCATGAATGATATACCCTTGGAGCTGAGACGCGCTGGCTCTGGTAGCCGGAGATTCGGCTGAGACGCGTTGGCTCTGGTAGCCGGAGATTCGACTGACGCGCTGGCTCTGGTAGCCGGAGATTCGGCTGAGACGCGCTGGCTCTGGTAGCCGGGGATTCGGCTGAGACGCGCTGGAGATTCGGCTGAGACGCGCTGGCTCTGGTAGCCGGAGATTCGGCTGAGACGCGCTGGCTCGGGTAGCCGGAGATTCGGCTGAGACGCGCTGGCTCTGGTAGCCGGAGATTCGGCTGAGACGCGCTGGCTCTGGTAGCCGGAGATTCGCGTTCGAATCCCGTTAGAAGCAACACCACGTTTCTTTCTCTACACCTACAATGTGTAACTATTGTGTTTGCTTACATACTCCGAGATTGGCGTCTTTATGTTTAAATAAATTCCTTAATTCACAGTATAACTCAATGCTGTCTCGCCAGTCTTTTCTCATGGGTGGGCTTATATTATGGAAAAGTCTGCCCGCAAATCTCAGGTCCTGTCTATGTCTAATGTTTCTTTAAAAATATGATAAAATGGTACCTGCTAAAGAATACAAGTGATAAATTCGTTTACAAATTTTATGGACAAATTTCTTGTTTCATTATTCTAGTATATAACAGCTGTTAATCTTTTTCAAGCCTTATATAATCTCTAAATTCAACAGAAATGGTTTAATTGAATATACGATACTTTTAAAAATGGCTGCAATCTGGGGTTTCAGTCCCGGTGACTAACATTTGTTAATTATTTGCATTTTAATGTATTTTGAATGTCAGTGAAATAAAGAATTTGAAGTTAAATGTGTTCATTTTATTTATGTGCAATTCTTTTCAAAATAAGTTTTTTTACTTATATGTTAGAATTATTTTCAGTTATGTGAAAACTATATGTCAAATATAAGATTATTTTCATTTCATCACACATAGAGTTATTTTAGACATATGTGCAATTCCTTTTTACAGTAGGAAAATAAAATATGTATTTCGCATATGTGCAAAAAGAGTTTAATATATTTAAGATGAATGTTTATTTCATATATACAAGTTAATTGATGTAAATGAGCTCCACAAATATTGAAAAACAGTTTCTTCACACAGTGCAATTATATACGTTAGACGTACTGATGTTTCTGTAGAGTATATTGTGACCGCACAAGGACTTGCAGCCCGTTCATTTCTTACACCTTGAGGCGGCCCGTTCATAAATTTCGTATACCTGGAGAAAAACGTCTTTAATGAATGCATTATCAAACAAGCATCCATGTGCGACATTATAATATTATAAAATGTTTTTAGTCGACATTCGTTGCATTCAAAGTTACCTCCCTTGGTCTCAAATGCTTCCACGACCCTAGTCGAAAATAATCCATGTCAAAGATAATGTTTATCGAATTGTAATGCTATTTAAAGACAGCGATGTGAAACAAATTGGCTTTAAACTATATCTGTACTATAACATTGGTTGATTTCAGTTAGATGATAAAATTCTGCTTAAATAAACACATACGGGTAAGATTTATCTGTATGTTTATAATTTGATCATCATTTGTAAATTAACATTTTTTAGATTTATATCCCGTATAAGTTTTCATTGGCCACTTCAGCTGCACTATATAATACTTCTGCTGCGTAATGGGCATATTAGTAGTTAATGCCGAGAAGTAAAGTATCGAGAAACGTCTTATCCCCAAACGTAAAATCGGTTACTGACATTTGTGCACATAATTTTATGAACACTTTCGAGCTTGTAAGAGGTTCATAAATCCCGTTCACCCTTAAAGAAACATCTATAATGATGCATTATCGGTAAAACCTCCATGTATGTGGGAGATTTCATTTATTTTAACTGAATAAAAAATGATTTCCCCCTAATTAATCTTTATTTGCGTTCCAAGTTTACCTGACCTGACGTCAAACGCTACCATGACAACTACTGAAAACAACCATGAAAAACAGATGTTTCCTTTATTTCAATATCATTAAAACACATCGATTGTGAGGCTATAGCTCGTGATGAACTATATTCGTGTTATCCATTGCTCGATTTGTTCTGTAAGACGTTTTAAGTGAAAATACACATTTTGAAGTTGCTATGGCCATGTTTGGAAGAGCGCGAGGGAGAAGTCTCCCTTCTCCGTTATTTCATACATTATTGATCTCATGTTTATAATTCTTTTTTTAATATAAACTTATGTGCAATTGAATTTTGCATATGTTGAAAAGAATTTTACATTAATGGTATTCTTTTCTTCATAATTATGTAAAATGAAGTCATTTATTTTACCTGTGTGTAAACAAAAATTCACATAAAAAAAGAATTCGACATCTGTTACAAAAGCTCAACACGTGTTGAATAAAGCGATAAAACGGCTTGCCATACACGACCGCACAATTTACTGTAGCTTATCGAATGTCACTGCAATTTATCGACGATTGATATTTAACGTTTGAATATGCTTAGTACTTCGATGTCCTTTCCTTCGATTGCAATTTCTTAACGGGTTTCTGCGCTAAACACTTTGCGCACCCGTTAAAACAAAACTACAGAACGAATTGAAAGATTGACTCACTTTAAACTGCCAGGCTGTGAAGTCAACGTATTTAGCAATCATTCTCTATCCCCAATAATGTATTTGTATATATGTGTGAGGTTTTATTTATTAACATATTTTGTTTATCGAACTTAGCGTATAACCTGTTCCTCTAAGAATGGACTCCTGGCCGATGCAGTTTGTTAATTGTTTGATATGTGTTTCACGCAGTACTTAACACTAATATGACTGCGGAATGGCCAGGCTTTTTCTGCCCTATATTTAACTACGGGTATATACCGATGGGAAACCTAGCAAAAACCTCCCCTGTGATTGCCGGAGTCACCTAGCGTGACTCCCTCATAAGGTCTATACCTTAGGTCGACATGGGAACTCGCACCCGTGAAGTGGTACATCCAATGAAGATGAGTAGTCCGAGCCGTTAACCACTGGTCAATGGAACTACTAGGCCTTGGAGCGGAAATGGAAATCTACAGCCGTTGTAAGGAACCATGGTCCTATACGAGCTCCCTGGAGTGAAGAGGTGCGGAAGAACCATGTGAGCTATTTCTGAGATTTTTTCAACCGAAAAATTCTGGCCTCATAAACATTCATGACATGTATATGATGTATGATGTAAATTAAATCAGTTCGCCTTTATACCCAGCACGTGGCGGAGCACATGCATATAGAAGGTATCTGAGCTATTTCAGCCAAGATTCCGTATAACAAAAAAGGATTGCTTTGTGCAAATATCTACATGTATACACCATGTGTATCACCAATAAGATACATCCTGTCCATATATACTATTTGTATCTCCATCATTCATGAAGGAGTCAATATACGTCATGTTTCGATTTCATTGAGAGCATAATTATGTGACTTAATAAGAATGTGAATGTTTATGCTTCTTGTTGAAGAAAATGTGTTTCAAAGCTTTTTAGGTAATCATTGTTTTTGGTATGTTTGCCAAAGATGTCCAGGATTAAGATGCGATTATTGCATAATGGCAATGAGGATGATTTCCTAAAGCGGTGCAATTTTTTTAAAATCAAATAAACTTTTTGTCTTAATTTATTGTTTACATGTAGTTGTTTTTAATAATATGATTAAAATAAACAAAGAAAGACACAACGTCACATACTTCTTTTTTTTAAACGTGTTATAGACAAAAGAATACTGTTCGCATCGCAGGGGTTAAAACATTTGATACATGTATATTTCAAATTTTACGTATAATTGTGTTGTTATTCAATATGATTGAAAAAAAAAAACAACAAAAAAAACCAAAGATACAAATTTACATACTTTTTTAAAAACATATTATAGACAAAATAATATTGTATATAACATGTATATTTTCATTTTTTGTTTACATTATCTCAAAGAAGGTTGAGAATGTAATTGCATGTAGATCATGTGACCTGTCGAAACGATTTGCTATTCAAACTATTCCTATATACATGAACACTATTTCATGATCCGTTGGCTGCGATGCCTTAATAGTCCATGGCATATTCGATCTACTAAATGGATATCTCTACAAACGAAACATAAACATCATCAATATCTTTTTGTTCCTAAAAGTTTATTTTAATTTAAGCAAGTGTTAAGTAAATACACTTTTTTTTATAATATTTATTTTGTCTTAGCAAAAAACACGCTAAGCATATGAGCTTATATTATGTATATCTAGATACAAACAACATATTAAGCTTTTAATGAGAAATACAAAAATAAAATTTAACAAATTGTGAATCAACAGTGGGGGGAATAAATAAATTGCTTAAGACGTAGTATGTTAGGTCATCAGTAAATAAGTAATAAATCTAATACCGAGTATTAAAGGCTGATCAACCCTGTCCACTGCTTTGTATGTGCTGAACAATTTAGCCTGTTTGAAAGCTCGTAAATAACCTTCATGTATCAAATAACATACGGAATAGACAATAAAAAAAAAAAAAAAAATAAATTGATATTCCATGGGGTTTCCTGTTGCATTTTTGCTCCCAACGCTAGCGGGCAGCAGATAAAGGATCCGTCTGTTTTGACTCTGTATATTGTCATGAGCTGGTCAGGGCTTAATTGTCGCTCTTTGTTACAGTGACGTCGAATCCTAAGTTATTTATTATCAATGTCTACTTGGGAATTCTATGAGCTTGCACTCCTTATTCCGAATATAGTTTCCAGCTTAAAGTTATTTACTTTCAGTGTTTTATATGGAGAATTACTGACGTGAAATCAGTAGGCCTTCAATACTTCAAAACTTGACATTAACAATTGCTGTGATATTTGACCGACAAATCGGGCATGATCTCTGGGTAGGGGCACAATCTGAACATGTAACAATGTGGCCACAGGGCAGATACAAAACAGATACTTTGTTATCCAGACAAATTTTACACCTCATTGAAATTTTCAGCTGAAGATTTTCAGCCACCAGTTTTTCTTCTTCGGCATCTGTCAATGAAACAAAAAATAAATGTAAAGAACACCTATCTATAATTCTCCAGAACGTTGAACTTGTGGTAAATTAGCCAAGTGAACATGACCGTAAAGAATTCCACTCACAGCCATGGGGTTAAACAACACCCCATACCTGTGGTATACGCAGTGCGCCAAGTTCCGTACAAGTAAAAGTTATAAAGCTAATACAAATGACAATATCTTAATTTTTTTCCGCTACCTACCGTGTTGACTTCATTTAGTAGCCTATGCGTGTATATGCAGCCAAGACGGAAGTGATGGGGGATTTGGAGTTGTACGACGGAATTGAGCGGAGAAAAAGTGACGCACCTGTCATTCTAGTGCCGAAGGAAGCCAACAAGGTAATAAGCGGGAATAAATGTGATATTGTCA
>JAVFBX010215359.1:0-11694 GCA_034783855.1 Mopalia kennerleyi | reverse complement strand
AAGAGTAGCGCCCCTTCGTCACTTCGTGGTAAGACAGGGATGGGGCGTGTTTATCCCAAAGTTCCCAGTCTGCGTTAGAGCTAGATGGTACTTGAAGGTTACAAAATGTGTGGCTTTGTGTAGAAGTACTGCCCCTTTGTCACTTCCCGGTAGGACAGTAATAGTGCGGGTTTATCCCAAAGTTTCCAGACGGTCTTAGCACAATGAATAGGACTAATACTAGCTTTGTGAACATAGCCAAATACATACAATATTGATATCCTGTCATTGGGCTAGGGGCCTATATGCACCGGCAGGCGCAATCGGGGATTGTGACGCCATTCCTGAGCTCGCCGAGGCGCATGTTATGCTTTTCATACCAGCCAGGGATTTCCCTCTGGTGTGAGAAACCCAAGTTAAACGACACAGAGTAATTGAAATATTTTAATGTACTAGTGTTTTATCTTCATGCCTCACTACTTTCTTACCGTTTATCTTGTAATATTTAAGGCTTTAGCGGCAATTTTCTGTCGAACCCTCCAGCAGCGGAAATAGATTTCCCGTCTTTAGCACGCGAATACGACATTTGGACGAAAATTTGACATGACATACTTACTCATCTCATTAGACGCTCTGCCAAATATCATCAAAATGCGAAAAGTATTTCTCTTGAAATTTAAACTGTTATTACTGGACCCACTCCCACGCCCCATCTCGAGCCTTACATGTATGTTCGCTTACATGTGCGTTTTTGTTGTGGTGGCGAGTAGCCTCGCCCGTAATGCAGACTGTTAAGCGAAACTCACAATATTGTTCATACTGATACTTCTTTTCACAAAAAGTCTATTGGTACAGAAGACATCTGTTCACACCGAGCAAATATATCTTTTTTAACGGCCGCCTGATTAGTAAGTTCTTCATAGTAAATGCATATACATTATGGATAAAATGACTGTTTTATTCAGCGGTTATAACAGGGGACATGAATTTCCCTTTTTTTTTTTGTATTTTTATACGCCCGTCATTTGACGGGACGTATTATGTTATAGGGTTGTCCGTCCGTCCGTCCGTCAACTTTTTGGTTTCCGTACATTAACTTGAAAACCGCTTATTGAATTCAAATTAAATTTAGTATGTGTGTTCCATGTGACAAGAAGTCGCTTGGGATTGATTTTGACATATGTCGGACAACATGTAGTGCCCCCTGGGGGCAAAATCAGTCCATCCGTCAACTTTTTTGTTTCCGCACATTAACTTGAAAACCACTTATTGAATTCAATTCAAATTTAGTATTTGTTATCAATGTGACAAGACGTCGCTTGGGATTGATTTTGACATATGTCGGACATCATGTGGCGCCACCTGGTGGCGAAATCAGTCCATCTGTCAACTTCTTAGTTTCCGCACATTTACTTGAAAACTGCTTATTGAATTCAAATCAAATTTAATAGGTGTGTTCCATTGGACAAGATCTCGCTTGGGATTGATTTTGGCATATGTCGGACATCATGTGGCGCCACCTGGTGGCAAAATCAGTCCGTCCATCAACTTTTTGGTTTCTGGATATTAACTTGAAAACTGCTTATTGAATTCAAATCAAATTTAGTATGTGTGTTCCATGTGACAAGACGTAGCTCGGGATTGATTTTGGCATAGGTCAGGCAACATGTGGCGCCACCTGGTGGCAAAATATAACTTTGTTTCTGTATGTTAATTTGAAAACTTCTTGTGGAATTTGAATCAAACTTAGTATGATTGTTCCATGTAGCAAGACATCGGGATTGATTTTGGTGTGTGTCAAACTACAGGTGGTGCCACCTGGTGACAAATTCCAAATTTCGTTTCTGTTTGTTAATTTTAAAACTTTTTCTTGAATTCGAATCAAGCTTAATATGATTGTTCCATGTGACAACTGACAAGACAGCGCTTTGGATTAGTTTTGGTGTATGTCGGACTAGAGGTGTCGCCACCTGGTGGCAAACTCTAAATTTCGTTTCTGTATGTTAATTTGAAAAATTCTTATGGAATTTGAATCAAACTTAGTTACATGTAGTACAGATGTTTCTTTTGACAAAGGTAGAGTTAGGATATTCCTTGTGTCAAGATGTGTAGAATTTTGTTTGCTCTCAACGTGTTAACTTGTCTTGTCAACATTTTAATTCTGGACATTAACTTGAAACCTTCTTGTGGAATTCAAATCAAACTTAGTATGAGTGTTCCATTTCACAAGACAGAGTTCAGATATTCCATGTGTCAAGATCTCGTGTAGAATTTTGCTTGTTGTATTCTTGTCTAGACATGCTGTCACCTGGTGGATTATTTTCAAACTTGATTTTGATATTCCATGTGGCAAGATTTCTTCGGGCGTATATTGCGACTCACTTGAGCTATTGTTTAAGGCATAGTTCCATGAAATCAGCGGCAAGAAATCTTGCCTCAAAAATTGTATTCATTCAAGGTCATAGCTCCGAGGAATCCGTAACAACACATTTGGCTTCGAGAAATGTGTTTATTTTAGGTCATAGTTCCAAGCAATTATTCAAAACAAATCCTGGCTCAAGGAATAAATTGTTTATTTCGCTCATAGTTCCAAGGAATGAGTGGCAAGAAATTTTGGCTCAATTGTACTGATTTGAGGTAACAGTTCCAAAGAATCACACAAAACTTACCTTGATCGAAGAACTATATTAAGTTTATTGAGATCATAGGTTCAACGAATAGACAATAACAAATTTAATCTCGAAAATCCAATAGGACTTCCATTATTAAGAGATTAACCACAAGCAAACAATATTTATTTGTAACACATTCAGCTGTCTGGAGATTGTTGTTTAAGTTGGATCATACAATTTGGTACTTTGACTCAATAACAGTAGGAGATGAAAGTCGTATTTGAGTTTCTTAAAACAACCCACCCATGTCTTGGTGTAGAATCAACACTGCCTGGGTTTTACAGACATTTTTCGTTGGACTTCCCACTCACTCAGATTTACAGAAATGTCTCCTAAAAAAGAACCATCTCCTAAAGGCATACAACAATTTTTATTTATTTTAAGTTGTTTTGTAAAGAATTTGTATGTCCTTGGCCAGATGAAGACACAAATGTCAATATGCTGGAGGCAACTTGTTCTCAATATAGAAGCAGAACACTAATTTTAGATACTTTCAAACTGAATTTAAATAGATTTTTAGGGTGGAAAGTAAAGTAATTGTTTTAAATTTTAGAAAGTTGGCACTCTTTGAGTTACAGAAATTGTTTCCATGGATTCAATATTGTTGTTAGCACTCATTGACTTTAGTCAATTTCGGTTATCTTCAATGTTAAGGTAGATAACTCATGTTAACAGACTAAATTAATTGAATTACAGTCTCCTTAACATGCTGTTTAGCACTGAGTAGGGTAGCCTGTACAGTCGTAAATGACAGTAACAATAGGGAGTAAATTGAATTAATATGTTTCTGCTCATTTCAGTCAAATATTATTATATGAAAAGTGTGTGTTAATTTGCTTTTTGATGCATCAAATGAGTAGGTTAGCCTGGTTAGGTTATAAAAAAATCATGTATGAATTTATTCAGTTTTCAATATGATAATACATTTCAGCTTACCTGTGTTTTGCAATAGGCATACAATGTACATTTACAGCCATTCAGCAATTATAAATTATCATAAAGCCAGAGAAACAGAATTGAGAAGATAAAAGGAACAAAAGGGTTTGTCCTTCAGCTTTTCGGGATGGACAAACCTCATAACATTCAAACAGGCTTAAATCAAAGTTTGATCATTTCATGTGGCAAGAGAGTCCGTCTGTCGACCCTCAGGTTTATGAGTGAGTCACAAGATGTTGTTTTTACGAGGTTTCCTCACGGTTTTCCACCATACTAGGGCAAGGAACAGTTAGAAGTGGACAATCCGTCATCATATAAGTGAAATACCCTTGAGTACGACATTAAACCCCAATCAAACAAACATGTGGCAAGATTTTGCATGGGATTGATTTTGGCGTATGTCTGTCTACAGGTGCTTGGTATTTCAGCTTGAAATCTGACATTGCTAACTCATGGGTCAATTTATTATCCTGTGTATACTCTTTGTAGTTCTTCTTTTTACATTTATATTTTTTTAAGAGTACCTGTACTTATTTGTGCCTCAAGAACAAAAATCAGTTAACAAATTTCTTGGTTATTATTCTGTATTACTATAGCCTGGAAGTGGTAAATTATTCTAAATTTACATATTTTTTTATATATGGTAGTTTTGTTTGTATAGTTACAGTCTTATATGTTGTGTGTATGGGAACATTTTATAATTCAATGCAAAACCTCATGGCCATATAAAAATTTGCACCAGTGGACGGCAGGTATATTTGTATTTACACAGTTATGCAGTATAATATATATGTTTTGCATGTTTGAACAGAATTTTTGCTATATGTAACATGTTTTGTGGTTCCCAGGTATGGAGTATGGACAATATGATTTGCTCTCAGACGCTGGCTCGACATGAGGGTAGTGTGGCCTGTTTGGCGGTGGCCAGAGGACGATTGTACTCGGGGGCTGTAGATAGCACAGTTAAGGTGAGTTTAAATCAATACTTGAGGCTTTATATAAAAAAGTAAGTGTCTGTCCGTAAGAGCGCTGGCCCTGCTAGCCAGAGACACGATTTCGAACCACAGTGAGGTAAACAATATTTTCTTTCTCTGCAATACAAATATAGTTAATGTGAATGTTAATTCGGCTACCAATAAATAGTCAGTATATTAATGCTATAACATAACATGTTATCTTATCACCCTGTTAGCAACTTACACATGTGCTAATGGTTCTAATAGAGCTGCCTAATATGAGAAACCGGTATCAATTGAGAAATTAAAGTGTAGACAAACATGTAGTTATAGCCTGCTAGATAGTAGTCAAGGGCTGGGTATGAAGCACTCCATGTGTTCAGCACACTATCATGAAAACCATAAATTAATTTTTGGTATGTTGTCTTGTTTTTGTTTAAACCTGGGGGCTTTAAAATAGCTACCTGGATAATCTGTGTATGTATTTATATGTTACTAAAGAACTACAGAATCTATATTTCTTTATTTCTTTGCAGGTCTGGCAGTAGGAGACATATGTGACACTCTCATTCCATTCTCCATTAGTTCCACTGATAATTTTAACCTAGTACACAAGTAATGCAACTCCAAAGCCATTGAGCGATTCCACTCTGCGATCAAGTATCTATTCAACTAGTGTAACTCCAAGTCACTAACCATCAAGTTTTAATCAACAAGAGGCACAACATATACCATGTACAACTATTGTTTAAGAAAACCTGATCACTAGAATCCACATGACAAAAACATTGCACTGTATTATTTTAACTAAATCTGGTGGAAAATTGTTTGTTTTCTCAAACAAATGAAACATATTCACATGAAAACTAAAGTCAGGTTTATTTACTAGTGCTCAATAAAGGCTTACATGTGAACAGTCTGTAATAATAGTCCTATAAATTATATATAGCACATGAATCAGATTTAAATGCAGCAGTGTTCAAGGTGCATCGCAAGGCAGGAGGGATAACTCTTGTAAATTTTCTTGTCCCTCACATAGTTTTTTCATAGCTTCTTACCAGTCCATACAAGTGAAAAAACCTGAACTTTTGCAATAAAACCGCAGATAAACAAAAACAATGTAATCTCAGTCTTCATCTGTTCGTATGCAGAGACTTATCAGCAGATCTGTACGTTAAATTTATTTCCATAATTTTAACAAATTTCACAAGTTTATTCGTTATCAATCATCAAAGCAGTTCATTCTTGATTATTATTATTATTGTATTGTATTAAGGAAGGTTTTGACTATCAGTGTAATTTTTTAATTACTGGTAATCTTTAAAGATCTTCCAGAACCTTTTACGGTGAAGTATGATCTTTTCATCCCCATCTTTAGCATGCTTTTAGCTGTAAAAGTCCTTACCCACCAAGGATATATCAGGCTATCAGCTCATTTTCACAACATTGAAGCCCTGTTTCAAGTGCTATTGGGATTAAACCGATGACAACTCTAATGCTTTGTATTTGAAATATGGGATAGAATAAAAATTGATTTTGACTTTGATCTTAGATTGAATATGAAATGTTGAAGTTTTATCATCTCGATTTGAGTTTTTATTCAATTTTAAAAAATGGCCATTAAAAGCAGCTTCTTGTCTCGAGAACTTGACATATTTTCCGTACGGGTGTCAAATTAGCATAAAGATCAACTCCACAAGTAATATTTTCAATTTTTGTTTAAAAAGATCTTAATCTTGTCATTTTTGTTACTATTATTCATTTTTTATACTCCGCTATGGACTTGTGCCCCTAAGGGAATAGGGTCAGTTCTTAAATCATGTTTATCTCTCATCATCTCACAGTGTAGGAGGTCATTCATCCAGGAATAGTGATTACACACGATATCTTTAAGCAGGTGGCTTGAGGGAGCTTCCTGGTGCTCTCTTACACCACAGCGTAGCTGAAATACTGCTGAATGTGGCGCAAAACACTAATCAACCAATCAATCAATCAATCAATCCTGGTGCTCTCAGAGCTAAAGAGGAACAGGAAGCCAATATGTTTGTGATATCTTTGTGTTGTCCTGTGAGTATCCTGTATTTGTCCTGTGATGATTTCGTTTGTTGCCAGTGGTGTCGTGGGTGGTTTCTGTCACCCAGTGGGCTGGTATATGCTGTCATGTGAGTGAAATAACCTTAAGTACGGCGTTAAACCCCATTCAAACTAACAAACAAGCTGAAATGTTAATTCTGGTCCACTGCACTGTATCTTAATGTTTACTGATATAAGGACATCATCCTGATGTATTCAGCCAGGGCATGATACAAGCGTAAAACATTCCAGGCTTACATTTAGATATATAAAGTCAACATCACTCACCAAACACAAGAGAACAGGTAATGATAGTATCTAGGCCCTGGTGTGGCAGGATGGGAGGGAGCTTCCTGTTTCCCTGGTACTTTCAGATCTCAGTAATATCTAGGCCCTGGGGCCCGTTCCACAAAGCTTTCCTAGCCTAAGCTCACCTGAGTTGTCATGACGACCAGTGGTGAAGCTATTGTGTCCTCATGACAATTAAGGTCAACTTTAGGCTAAGATCGCTTTGTGACACAATACCCTGGTACTTTCAGAGCTAACAGGCAATATGATACCAGTCTGTTTGTCCCGTCTCGTCTTTGTTTGTTGCTTGTGGTGTCAAGGGTGGTTTCCTTGACCCATTGAGTTGGCGGTATGTTATGTGAGTGAGATAACCTTAAGTATGGTGTTAAACCCCAAGCAAACAAATCTAGACACTGTAGACAAGGCTCCTGCACAATTTAACAATTTCAGGTTTGTTATGAGCTACAGGTATTAACTTTGACTCCTGTTCAGGCTACATTGTCTTCCAATTAGATTGACGAGATCAATTTATTTTTGTTTGTTAATGTATACTGTTTACACTGTGTTGACAAATTACAGGTGTATAATTAAAATGACTTATTTATATATGTGAATTTGATTTGGGTGTGTGTAAATAAAGTTGAAAATGTTATGTTTTTGTCCAGCATGCCAGATGTTTTTTTATGACTTTTTTTGTTGGTTAATCCATACAATTTGGTTAAATTTCCGAGTAAAGCTTTTAGATAACAAGTTACCTATTTTTTTATTTAGGCCTGCGTCTGGTTACCTGATCATGTAATGCTAAATTAAGTTTTAAAACACACAGGTAACTTATTTAAACTTTTACCCTGTATTAAAGGAACCATAATTTAATATTTTTTATTTTACCTTAAATTAACCTTTTACTCTCCACAAAGTAACCCTATTTTTCGCCAACAAGTAACCCTGTGATTAGATTTTAACCTACCAAAAAGTGTATACTGTTTCATGAAAGGCTCTAAGTGCATGTCATAATTATTTTAACTTTTTAGGTACAAATGAGCCTTAAAGACCCTTGCTTCCTTATAGTTAATAAATACTTTTTATAGTTCCATATTTTGTATAAAATCCCTTTAGTATTGCCAGTATACATTAATTTATAAACTCATAGATTTTTTATATGATTTTCCTGTAAGTTTATATTTCCTTTAATATACATTTGCGTGGATTCACACATAAGAATTGTACACTTTTGGCTATTTTACATATTTTGTATTACACAGTTCATCAATATAAATACCGTGCTTTTGGTCCACATGATTGGTCAGCTTGTAGCCAGTAATATGTTGCACCAAGAAGGGTCTTTGTATGAACCTTCCTTCAAAGGAATATGCGCCCTCTGGCTATGGGCAGTTTGTTTGACGAGTAGCAATGCTGTTTTTACTTATCACTGGAGGAAAATTAACTTTCCAACATTTATATGGAAACTCTTCACAAAGTCACACCTTGATTGTGCTAGTGTCAATTATTGTTGGAATACACTGCCGTCATATAAGTGAAATACCCTTAAGCACGACGTAAAACACCAATCAATTAATCAATCAAAGGCATATATTGTGGAAGTTTGTTTCTTTGAACTAATTTTTTTTCTTGAATGTTTTTTTTTTTTATAAATAAGAGATGTAATACGAATTAATCATATTATAGTGTAGTATCTTGGTGTACCTTAATTATCTTATGGGTTTACAGGTGAAATAATACAGGTACTGCATTCAAATATGACTATTTTCAATTTTTCATGAGTTTTACACCATACTTTATATGGCTACTTCACTCATTACGGCATTCTAGGCCAGGGATGAAGGTAACCCACTAGAAATCACTTGTCACAGACGAATACAAGATGGTAGACGTCACAAAAGCGATGTCCTTCATCGAAGACAAACTCACGAATGGACGTGAAAAACTATGTAAACCTTATCACTTGTTGGTGAAACCTACAGTGAATTTCATGGAGTTGCAGAAATGTTTGTTTACATTAAGTATATACACCAGGGTAGATCAAGATGCGTCTCCAGTTACACCTTAGCATTGGATACGATAATTGAAAATTCATCACCCGAATTTAACCAGGTTTAATTGTTTCAAACAAAGGATTGTACTTTCCACACTCATATAAACAAAGCCATTTTGCTGGGAACGTGCAACTTCATTCTTATACCTTCACATTTTTGTAATTATATGTGTACCAGGTAAATTAAAATGTTCATGTTAGATATATAATTACATTTTCTAACCTTGGTGTGATATTGACAATGATTGTTCTTGTTCATGTTTGAAGACTCTTTTAATAAAACATGGATCAATTTATTTATTTTTTTCTTAAATCTTTAATGGTTTGTTTTGTTGAAAAAATTAATGAAGTGGCATTATATGGAATGTTCAAAGGATTTATCAGCAACATTTCTTGATTGGGTTGACTGAACTAGAAGAAGTGTTTAATATTAGTTTAAAAACGAATAAATAACCCTAACTTACCATGTGATTGTTTGATGCAAATACCTGTCACATGTTCATGACCGACCAATTCTACAATTATACCAAAGAATCCATCTTAACAACTGCATCCTATCTCGGTCATTTACTTATTTTTTTAATGGAGCTCGTCTAAGGGACGTAATCATGTCGGAACTGCCTAAAGCGGAAAATGGCTAAACGCTTAGACGCTACAATAGTGTGTGAGAGAGAAACCAGAATTTGTATGTTCTATGAACATGTCACCCCTTATAAAGCACTTAGCACTGGAGGAAAGGTAACTTTCCAACCTTATTTGTGCCACTGTCAAATATTGTTGGAATACAGGGCCGTCATATAAATGAAATACCTTTAAGCACGGTGTAAAACACCAATGAATCAATCAGCCCCTATAAAACAAGTACCATGCACGATGTTGGTCAAATAAGCGTTCAGTTTATCATGTGCTATATAATGACGATACCTGGATCTAGTAAAACCATGGTGTACGACGGTACATTGGCCTCGTTCAATGGTACACCATGGTCCTTTTTTAAAGGTACTCCGTCACCCAGTGCACATGCATGAGTGGTAGGCCTATAGCTTATAACCAGCGGTTTATCAAATCGCTCTGTGTTATAAATATGAATTATTGTAAAACTTTATAGTACATATAAAGCCGTTAAATTTATAGCAATACCATTCACAAAACTCATTGGGTATAAATTCAAATTGGTAGTCAATGAACCCATTGCCCTACACATTCTTAACTGCTTGCCTGTGGTTGTTTTCATCTAATGTAAAATGGCGCTTAATGTCTTCGAGGTGATATCGCTTACCGATTTTCCTGAGAAGTTGCCAAATGATATTGTTCTCAGGTCAATACTAGAATTTAATCGATAAATAGCAACGGTAATAATATCATACAACACATTTTCCTGGAAGGCTGCCATCCATTTTGAACAATTAATATGGCACAGTTTCTTAAATATATATACGGTATGCCGTTTGATATGGTGGTTCGGTGGCAACACGCCTCATATTTATGGTGACGAGGGATAAGTCGCATGGACCAGACGACAGAGCTATACATCCCACTTATACGCCGATGGGTGTTGTTCATATTTGAATAGGGGCCGTGGCTTAGTGGTTAGCGAGTCTGTCGACCCTAAGGTGTATGAAGGAGCCACAGATGTGGCTCCGGCAATCGCGAGGGTGGTTTTTACGAGGTTTCCTCCCGCTCACTGTAATTTGGCAAGGAACAGTGTGTAGTGGACAATCCTTCGTCATATAAGTGAAATACCCTTGAGTACGCCGCTAAACCCCGATCAAACATGTTTGAATAGCCCGCGGCTTAGTTGACTTGTAGCGTGTGCGCTTCCTAATCCTACTCCAATTTACCGTTCACGGGATCGAGTCCGTCTGTCGACCCTCAGGTATATGCATGAGTCAGTCTCACAATATGGTTCCGGCAATCGCGGGGGTGGTTTTTACGAGGTTTCCTCTCTGTTTTCCACCAAAATGAGGCAAGGAACAGTATGAAGTGGACGTACGACGTTAAACCCCAATCAAACACACATCAAATCATATTGGAATATTTAATTTAATGTACCTACAAATATTTACAAACGTAATAAGGTCTCATGAGACTTATGTATTTTGTCGTTGTCGAGGGTGGTTTCCTTTGCTATCATTTTATAGAAATAACCTAAGATAAGGAGTAAACCCCAAAATGTGACAATAACAAATTGATGAACAGAGATAAAGTCTTATATTCTGTTGATAATTAGACAGATGATTATGACAAATAGGCATACCATCCGCGTTTGGCACATCATATTGCGATAATTAATTAATTATATGTGATTTTACAAAAACGTAGAAATCGGTAATGAGGTGTTTATAAATAATGGACTTGATTAGTATGCCTATGTTTGATTTTCCTACAATTTCACTTGCTTTGATGCGCTAAACTTTACTCTTGTTATAGGGTACATATATTTTATAACAAAATAAAATGATGCACCTTTTCTACTTTTGTTAATGTAGGTTTTTACAGTTGGAGTAGGCCGGGGCGTAGTGGTTAGCCAGTGCATGCGCTTTCTAATGCCTATTTCGATGTACCGTTCACGGGATTGAGTCCGTCTGCATGTCGACTCTCAGGTATATGAGTGAGTCACAAGAGATGTGGCTCCGGCAATCGCCGGGGTGGTTTTTACCAGGTTTCCTCTCGGTTTTCCACCATAATAGGGCAAGGAACAGTGTGAAGTGGACAATCCGTCGTCATATAAGTGAAA
>JAVFBX010215348.1:0-11695 GCA_034783855.1 Mopalia kennerleyi | reverse complement strand
ATACCTTGTAAAGGAGCTGTTCCAGTTTGGATAATGTAGACAACCAGGTATTTATTTAACAAAATGAATATGAGTGGGAGTTTGCAGGGTGGTTTAATTCTGGATTTTTGTCCGGTTTATTCAATGTCTTCAAGAATGACCCTACCATGTTAGAGAAGCATTCGTCAATCAAACACCAGAATTCAAATGGAATATATAATTTAGTCCGACAATATATCAGAGGAATCTTTATTTAATTTACAATATCACTACACGGAATCAATAATGACCCATTTATAAAAATTATCAGAAATTTTATTATCTCACTCCACCGAGAATCCATATGAATACAGTTACATATTATATATAAATCTTTATTGTATATAGGCCATATTATAGACTCAGACAGGATCAGGTTTGATTATATGATTTGGGGGATGGGGTAAAATAATGAAATCAGTGATGTAAATCGACAGGGTTAACCAGCCAGGGTGCCTTAAGTTTTATTTGGAATTCGACTGCCACTAACCCGTCAACGGTGTCATTCTGGTTGGGTAATTTGTATTAGAGTCCTTTGATTTATTACCTGGTGATAGGCAGACCAAGATTGTTCTCTGATACCTGACAGACAGGGCTTCTGTATTTCCCACAGTAACTTATTTTCCGACAGCAATTGAATCTTTCGATTTTGGTTTGGCATTTTAGTTATGTTTATTACTCCGGGATTCATAGGTGACAAAGGCTATATCTGGCTTCCTTATATAAACAGAAGATCTTTTTCAAACACGGGCATCCGTCTTTATGGATTTTTTCCTGCATTTTGAATATGATATTTTTTGTGAACGATGTTGTTTAACCGTTATCAAAATATGAAATATAAAAACATATTTAGCGCGAACTGCTTCATGACGTTTTGTAGTGGAATGGTGTGGTCTGACTTAGATGCTACTTCACGTATAACAGTTACCAAAAGATCATTTAACATTGAATATCCGCTAAATCGGATTGATCGCTTTTCCCTCTCCGCTTCAAACCGAATTACATTCTGCTGCTGTTAGTTGTGCCCTTTATCAACAACAATAATATAATATAATGACATAAAATTAAAAAGCTTAGGATAGTGTATTGTTTACCCCTCCACACGTATCAAACTATAAACATGTAATTTGCGAGAAATTCCTATAGCCTTTATGCACTGGCATTGTGTTGTCAAGCTTTGCCCCTGCTTCGAGTATAAAAGTTAACAACAGATAATTTTATACTGATTAACAACTAAATCTTATTCATCACTCTTCACTGCCCACTACAAAATGAATTCCATTCTGCCGCTGTTAGTTTCGCCTTTTATCAAAAATATTTGTGCAATATAGAAGTAATTGTTAGCCGGTAAATCCTTCTTTGTGTCGATTGGTCAATTGAGAGAATATTTTTTTATCATTGGACGACGCACTGGTTTGACGCACTGGTTTACTGAGAACTAGATACATGTACCTAATCACGTGACTAATCAGTGAAATCATGTATAATGTATAGCCATTCCAGAATTACTATTAATTTAAAAACTGTCAAATAAAAAAAGATGTATTGCGAGCTGTGGTAATAAGCCTCGTAAGTCCTCTACACACATATCTTTTTGACTGTTATATAAACATTTTGTATTACAATCTAACCTGACACGCGAACAACTCTGTATGACGGGATAGAAATTGCAATTGTCAAACAAATAGCACGTAGGTGGTGATATAACAGTACCTGGAATAGTGTGTGTCTGTTATCTGATAAATACTGTTCCTGAGCTTTGTGTAAGACGACCTGGAGAGGCTTTAATCAAAATATATGTATTCTATCAGTGGATATCGTTATTTGATTATTCAAGTATAGATATATAAGCCAGAACCAGGCTTTTTGATTTACTCAAGCAAAAACCAATTGTATTTAATATTAAGATAAAAAAGATGCTAATTTAGCGTCCCTGTGTCCATGTTTTATGTACGTCTTCACTGGGTTAGAATTCGGGACACATTCTGCCGTGAAGCTTCAGATGCAAATTGAAGAATAGCCATTGAGAGAACTTTTCTAAATGCCTATTAACACGACTGTTATTATTATCGATTGGGAGAACTCTTCTACATTCTCAAGACTGCTAGATGCATGGCTGATGGTGGACGTCAGCTTGTTTGTTGTGAAGGTCAGACTTGTGAAGGTCAACTCGATTGTTGCATAAAGTGATATTTCACAACCCCAGGTGGGTAACAAGAACTCTATGGTTATATCCGGTTACGCTTGTTAGCCTTTGTGAAGCCAACTAGATAGTGGATTCAATGGTCTGTTCTTTGATGATGGCGACAATGTGTCTCCGGATAAAATATCTGGTTACATTTGAGCGGTTACCTCGACCACGAATTGGTAATAAGCACGTTGTTTATTCGTTGACAAGCGACGCCGTATACATTGGTACTGACTTAGTGATACGACCTAATAAACTCCTTTGGTGTATTCAGGTCGTGGCAGACGCGTTTTCTGGCTTCTAAACTTGACATGTAATCAGCGATTAAAGTACGTTCTAAAATAGGGACCAGATTTATAGTTTGAGTCTTCGTTTAATCCTATGCTGCCCTCTACCGATTGTTTTTATATCGGCTGTGGACTGTGGTACATGGAGACCAAGGTGTACCCTCATCCGTCTTTCCTACCGCCCACCTCTGTATGTGTATGTGTAATATTGAACATTTCTATGAGTTTTAATTTGCGTAACACTTCAGTGCATTGAAGAAAACAGTTTTGTGTGGCTTTATTTGACAATCAAAATATCCGCAAAGTAAAGTATAGTAACAAGTCCGAAGAAAGATAATGAATTCATTTTGACTCAACGTTTCGGTTTATAGATTAAACCATCATCAGGAGTAATTTTAACTAGAGGCATAGGTATATATATACAAACAGGTGAACAAAATACTTTAGGCATTAAAATACTTTACTATGTTAAACTCCTCAGTGGTAGTCATAATATCCGCAAAGTGTTCGACCTTATATCAGGTCGTCTTAGACCACACTCAAATTGAAGGCGGTGTGGGCTGAGGGATATTTATTGCTTGACGGCTTAGTTTGTTCGGATACAGAAACGTTGAGTCAAAATGAATTCATTATCTTTCCTCGGAGTTGTCAATATACTTTACTTAGTTTGTTAACGAGTATTTGTATTTGTTTGATCTTTGGTCTGGAAGCGTTGCCAAAACGTTCGTTAGACAAATTATGCATGGTATTGTGTAATTAAATTAAAATAAAATATATATGTATATATATACAAATATTAGCTGTGGAGGTAAGCACATTTTTCTCTCTTCAATTATTCAAATATACAAATATTAGTTGATATAGAATTAAAAGCGGGACTAAGGTTTATAACACTGGCACTTTCCTTTAAAAATGTAACACTTTTGTGTGTGCTGTCATCTTGCTAATGGTTTAACTTGAATCACAAAATAAATACAATTTTCTCTTGCTTATTGCCCTAATTCAAACATACGTGTTGATTTGATACATGGCATTCTGTAAAGAGATGCCATAGGTGTTATAACGTGTATAAATCTGTCTGGCTATTTAAAAGCTGAATCCAATCATCCAATACACATTGGTCCTTAGCTCAGACTGATCCCTGTTTGTGTTTCACTCCTCAAGGATTATCTGATGACTCCGACGTCTCCTGAGCCAAATAAGTTTGAAAACTTATGGCGTTTCCAGTCCCTTATAGGCTGATTTACGTCATCCAAAGCCAAGATACTTTTGGCTCTTGAATACACATGGTCACTTCAATTTTCTCATGAGTCAAGATTAATAAAGACACCCTTCCGCTCGACACTCTTTTAAAATGTACACGAAGTAAAGGTTACGACACGCCGTGACCAATCTGTTATACATCTATCCTCAATCAAAGGATGCTGAAGACAAAAAAGTATTTTAGTCCTGTCCCTAGTTGGCTTACTAGAAGATTATGTTACGGGCAGTTAAAAGTTATTCGTCAATAAGACATTGTCTTGTCACATCACTCAAGTCAAACGCTGATTAGTTTGTAGCAGTACATTCAATCATGTGATAAAACTATCAATCCATACATATATATGTCTTGTTCAATTCAGAAACACTATAAAAAGTTTCCCGAAAAACTATCATTAAAATAGAATTATTGTTAAAAAAATCCAGACTCACAGGAATTGTTGATCAGATCAATTAAATTCAGAAGAAATCAGATTGACTAGACACTCGTTTCCAGGCCACGAATAATATCGATAGGATCGTTGATGGGGATAAAACTTAATCTGTCAGAAATTCGTGATACAAATATGTATAAAGTATAGCTCTCCATACAGATTGAAATAGAAGTGATCAAGGCAATCGTTATAGGTAGTGCTTTATAAGACCGATATCAAATCGGATAAAATCAAATTTGCCCAAATTTAGAGAAAATTTTTTCATCAAAAGTGTCATTAACTTACTACTCGATATCGATAAAATGTAGAATTTCGTGTAAAAAAATATTGATACAAAACCGCATTTTAGTGATTTAATTACGGATAAGTGTACGCACGAATAACTTGTGAAAGAATAAAACAAGTGTAAACAAATCACCGTGGAAAATACAGTAGGACAAACAATATTGATGTCCATCTAAACTTGATTAAAACCCCGCTCATCTCTAACTACGTAACCGGGTTACATAAACTTAATTAATTGGCTTTGGGAATTGAATGATAAATGTTTAGCTTTATTTTATTTATGTTTTATTGTTGATCGGATTATTTTGATAATCTAGCTGCGACAGCTATATATTTTTAATGTAAAGAAGGAATTATTTTTATTTCTTCTTTATTGATAAGGCAATTCCGATAATCCGATTCTGTCACATATATTTTTATTGTTGAGAAATAAAAAAAATATGAACGACCATGCATTTTTATCCCGGTAATGGCTGCAAATCTCTTGTTACAAATAACTACTGACACATAAAAATCAGTATATGTATTTTTATCGAAAAATTACCAACAAATGTGTTTTAATTTAATTGATTGGGATATTCTGGTAATCCGGTTCTGATAGCAAAGAAAGAAAGATTTATTTTATTTTTTAGATTGGTTAAACACGTTGCAATAGCAGTGGTGAACATATTCTAATGTACTTACTCGGGCCTTATTCTACACGTATGAAAATACCTTGTTTATATAATCACACGGATCAATACATTTTGAGAGAATTTGTATTTGAATAAGAGTAGTATCATGGAACGTTACTGATATTCAGATCAGGCGTTACTGTGGGATCAAATATAGTAATACCCGCGGTCTTCGCTTGAGTTCGATCAGTAAACTTCCAGTGTGTTTTAAGCCTGACAGTTTCTATAGGTCCTTTTTTAAGTATTTATAACTATGCAGCTTAATAGTGACGTTAAACCCCATTCACATTACTCAGGCAGGTACTGATTGGTCACAATAAGACAACATCTACTAGAGATGCTGGTTGCCATCTTTGTTAGTTTGATCGGTAAATCTGCTTTTGATCCAATCTGAGAATTCAATAGTAAGACGTAGAACAATGAAATTAGCGATTGTCCTTTACTGATTTCAATTATGACAGTATTTTATATATGAATTGAATATCTCAATAACTTTATTGGATTCAGAATAACTATTCTCATGAAGTTGTCAATACTATTTCTACAGGGCACCTGAACCAGTCTGGCGTTCGATTTAAAACAACTGTCGTGTATTGTTACTCTAGTCGCTAAGTTAAAACGACGTAAGAAATGAAACAAGTATTTTAAATACCTTATTCCCACAAATATGCTTCATTTTGTTGTCAAATTTATGTTTGTTGTTTTTGTTGGTTTATGTATTGGTGAATAAAAATTCTAAACTTTAAAAAAGGGGAAATTAAACCAGATAATGCTACTAAAATTGTTCACAGAATCAATGAATATAATTTCAACTGCGTCAAATGCACCTCCTATGAGATGAAGTTGTTGCTGGAACCTCTTTATCTTTTATTATTCTGAGAGATGACACAAGCTGAAGTCGACGGTCTCTTGAGAAACATGTTCAAAGAGTGGACATGTGTGTACGCCGAGATATCATCATGTAACACAGAGTACTGACTGACTTGATGATAAAGATGGCTAATAACACAGGAAACTTTCCTGGTAATAAGCGGCTTAATTCGTCAAACTAATAGGGAATCCCAAGTATTACGAAATACCTAAAAGCATACAGTTATCTGGTCAGCACGAAATGGATACTGCCCTCGGTCGTGGCTTAGTGATTAAAGCGTGTTCTTACTAAGCCTATGTCGATGTACCGTTCGTTGGATCGTGTCCGTCGCTTACCCACAGGTATATGAGTGAATCACACGATGTGGCTCCGGCAATCGCGGAGATGTTTTTTACGAAGTTTCCTCCCTGTTTTCCACCGTAATTTTATAAGGCAAGGAACCGAGTGAAGTGGACAATCAGTCGTCACATAAGTGAAATACCCTTGAGTACGATGTTAAACCCCAATCGAACAAACAAAAAAATAATTTTTTTTTTTTGTATATGTACATATCTATTATTTTTTTAAACCAATAGAGAGAAAAACTGTTATAGTCCTCTACTGACCGAACCCAGGACCTTCGACTAGCAGAAACAACTCTCATGACAACGACAAACTTATTATCTCTCATTTGTAAAATAATGTTCCCGAGTTTCTAGATTTAAGAATATTTTTAACAGCAAATTTCAAAAGGGTAATATTTATAATACATACTTAGTAAATAACCAGAAACTATTTTGATCTTTTTTATATTTGATGGTTGAAGATTTATTGGTATGGATATGATATGCCTAAGGAAGTTTGGTTTTATCTCGTTGTTTTACAAATCCTTGGAGATTTTGACCTATGTTTTCAATCCCATCACGAAACCGGAAAACTAATGTTGTAGATGGAAATATTTTACCGTTGTGATAAGCCAAATCAATCGAGCGTGAAGGCTGGGGTTATTCTGCGATTCTGTGTGTCTACATTCACAACATATATCAATGCCATAACCAGTTATTAAGATTAACCAAAGCAAGGAAAACAAGTTTCTGTCAACATTGGTTGTTTTTTGCTTGTTGTCGTGCATACATAACAATACTGCTATAGATTTATCTGGCGGCTTAATTCCACTAAATAATTTGTCCCCAACATTTCTACGTAATACTTTTTCATGATTTGCTCAAGGATGGACATTTTTTTTTTACATATTTTTATAAATACATAATTTTTTGTCCTTTTTTTGTGAAACTGGGATTGTTATATAACTTTTTGACACAATGCAGTACAAAAAATGAAATGGTCTTATCGACAAATACAAAAAAATGACAACTTTAACCCTCGAAAGGACTGTCCATCCTTAAGGCGTTGCTGGATCCATTGGGATTAAAATACGCTCATTTTAATCCATTTGATTTAATATAAATAAAATGTGATAAATTTATTCCGAACTGCCAATTACAAATACTTAGCTCTGAACCTTTATTTAAGATCTCCAGTGAGTTTTTGATCAGGTGTGGGAGATCGATGACATTATCACAGCAGATTAGCTACCCAACCTTGGGTCTTTCTTGGCATTTGTCGAGGTGTAGTTAGTGATGAATGAAGTAGCATGTGTATTACATCGCAATATCTGACAACTCAATAGGTCTATTGACATAGGCTTAACCACATACTGATAGCTCAAACGTAGACTGGAGGGATAGCCAATTTTCAAATGCTTATTTCCGACACTTCAGATTGTGGCACATTCTACATAGAAAGTTGCTTTTTATTTACAACGGTTCACCGCAGCAACTTAACATTTATTGCAATTTAACCAGGACAAGTATGGCCATAAAGTGATGTTTTAAAACTTGTCCTAAATTTTAAAAAAATGAGTAAAGAAAGATTTTCTTTCTTTTTTTTGCTATTGTCGTTTTACAGGCAAAAAAACAACCCAATAAAGTAGCTAGAAGCACTATTTCGACAGGAGGCATTTTGTTTTTTAGTTTACAGGCAATTTTCCTAAATAGCCTTATTTGGTGTTATACATGTAGTTGTTGCATTCCGAGAAATAATCCACAAAAATGACCTATATTTTTCTGTATCCAATTAACAATAATTTAAAAAAAAGGCTTTTATTTGATGTTCACCAAATTTGTTTATTTCTAATTTGGATTATTCAAGCTTTTAAGTACATATAAGCCAGAACCAGGCTTTCCGATTTACTCAAGCAAAAACCATTTGTAACTAATATTAGGTTAAAAAGATGCTAATTTAGTGTCGTGTCTGTGCTTTATGTAGAGAGATAGTTGCCGTCGTCACTGGGTAAGAATTCGGGACTCATTCTGCCATGAGTCTCTGTGGCTCAGTCGGTAGAACGTTGTGTCTGTAACCCAAAGGTCTGGGGTTCGAATTGCGGTGGAGGTAAGCGAATTAGATTTATTCAAAAAAAAAATGTATACATACATACGGTGCCGACATATAATCTGCGTCATAATGGTCTCAAAATCATTCCCACAACGTCAATAAGAGAATAGTTAACAACAGGAAGACAGTTATCAATTTTTACTACAAATACGCTATGTAGTCAAAGCTATGCTGGAAAGGGCTATAAAAATACAGATACAGCTAGAATACACACAGGTTTACACACGTAAGTTGTCAGACGAAATCTCACAGAATGATATACCTAGTATTTGCATTGGGAAATGTACGAATCATCCTAGGACTACACACATATAAACACACCATGAGTAGACAATTAAATATGATATTACATAAATAATTTTTGTGTCTTTATTAGTGTCTTTAATAGTTTTTATGATATTACATATCACATGTATACAACAAGTTAACAAAGGACAAATTACATATCGTATAGACTGATAACAATAAGGCTTGATGCCGATTTAGATGAGCGATTCAATACAAGCATTCACAAGAACATGATGTGCTAGAATCGGCTGTAATCTGTAAATGGTTAACCAGAAAGACGAATAAGGAAGATTCCAATCAACGCCATTTTGATCTAAACATTCGGCATAAAATATCAGAACAAACTTGAACGATTTTCGAACTAAATGGCTTATATTTATATTACCACTATGATGCGAACACGAAGCCTGTATTTAAGTCCGTTGATCAAGTCTACGCCATTGGGGTATCAGGTGTCGAACTGTAATATTGTTCTTATTAGAGATAAAGATTTAATATACATTTTCCCCATGTTAAGAAAGACGTCATATCTTTGTTACGTAGGTGGATGGTATGTCTTATTTCCATTTAATCTCAAATTCACTACTTAATGGAATATTTATATTAGATGTTATTAAAAGGCTTTTATTGATTTTAAAAACATGGTGTAATATTTTGGCCTCTCAAACGGGGAGTAATGTCTCATTTATAGCGAGAATATCAGCCGAGAGCTGTGAGAGATGTCATTTGATTATTGCCGTGAACGGGATATTTCCAAAGGTTACCGAAGGCGCGATGTAAAGTATTACTCAAAAGTCCCAGGGCTGTTTTTACAGATAACATCAGTATAGCTTTATGTGGATATGAAAATTATACGCCCGAGAGATTGTTGTGGATTGTTTGCTTCTTATTCCTTCTTATTCCACACGGAAACAAGAAAGATTGACTTTAGGCCATGGAAAAAAGAAAAGCAATCATTTTAGTAAACAGTTTCCTATTAATAATACAGAATCGATATAAACTCTGCTCTGTGTTTTAAATATTATATAACTGGAAATTTAACACAGCATGGAAAGACATAAACCTAAAGGAGGTAATAAAATGTTTTCCTGGGTTATTCTTATAGCATTTTAGGATTGTGACATCTCGCTGTTGATTCTATTTCTTAATGAAAGCAGTCCAGAAGACTATACTTGTAGATAACTGTATTTGAACTTGGATATAGCATGCTTGTTTGTTTGACAGGTACTGTGCGCCATGATTACGGATATGAGGGCGATGTATTCCAACAGCATAAAACACACTGCCACAACCATTTAATGTGAAGTGTTTTTACTGTCAGCAAAATTATTGTTCCTCCGTTGCTAAGGCTTATTACAAGACACTTTACTCTGACCGGAGAGAGATGACGCACTCAATTGTCAAATAAAACGGGTTCGAATTCCGGAGATACGAATACCCTATGTCTATTAACAAATTATAAAATATATCAATGCTAAAACAACAAAGATATTTCTTTCTCCAAAGCTTGTGGCCCACAAGTCATACTGTAAGGATTCATTACTTAAATTAAGACAATAATAATGCGCTATCTTATAATAAATATAATATTTTGCAATAAACACGACTTAAACTTAAAATGTAACACACTCAAACTTCAATATTGCTGTTGAATTGACTTTTGTGCTGTTTTAGCAAGAAATATTGGCAGTATTTTTATTATTTTAATAATAGCACTTAATTTTGCATTTTAACAGATTCAAGTTGAGCAAAGTTACAGGTAGAGACCCGTCCGGCTGAATCTGTACCCACAGCCAACAGCAGTAAATGCCGGCCACCTGTAGAAGGCTGAGTGGTCTTGGCGACTGACATTTACTGCTGGCGATTTGGTGCTTCACTTTGGGGGCCGTGGGTACGATTTCTGGAAAGGGTTAAGCCTGCAAATTTTCTGAAATAGAATCTGTTAACACCAAGAAAGTGCTACCAAAAAGACGTTATCGGACCCAAGATGAAATTTATGGTTAAATCTGAAGATTGTTACATAACCTGACAGGGTAAACAATATTCCCGCTTTTGGAGAAGTCGTCTTGACTGACAGTTACTCAGTTCGTTTTGTGGAGAAGGGTTTGTAATCAAAGAAAACCAGCGATGCATGAATTCAACGTGTCCGTCTGATTGGGCAGAACAAGACACCATCTGTAAACCATAATTAAGCTTCGCGCTTGAACTGACAAATCCTGACGTTTTATTCTGAAACATGCAGGAATTATAATATTTCTCATTCCAAAAGGATCTAAATTCTTGCTTGTGGATTTCTTACATGTCGATTGATCCTTGGTCCCGTTTGATGTTTGTAATAAGCCGTAAATAAGTAAACAATTATTTCAATCATGTGACGGTTTGCAAGGCCATTGCTACCAACAGTTCAAAGACACAAGAGGATCAGATACAAATGTGAGCATTTAACGAAACATTCTCGTCTTCCGCGGCAGCGCCTGGACTCCTTAATACAGAACCTCACAATTCAATAACCTAGGAATTTAAGATTTACGAGCTTTAACTGAGGTTTTGCTATCTATGGTCACACACGGAAAATCTTTATTGTCTGCTCGAGATATCATCTTCATCGTCTCCATATTCAACGGTTTCATTTACCAGATGTTAAATATTTCAGGTTAATTGTCCGTATTTACCGTTTCGACTGGGCCTAAGTGCGTCGTTATCTATTTATTGAACATGACGCATTACCGGCCTCTGTATATAGAAATACCGTTCACCCTGTGCATGGTAAGCGGTCTATATCACACGATTTTGTGTAATAATATAGATTTATGACCGGGGAACATTAAGTATGTAATTAACAAGAAATACCGGGAAATTTATATATGTTCGTCTGGATAACATAAAAAGTGTTTTAAGGTAGTTTTAAAATCTAAAACCATTAAACATGAATTGGTGAACAGGGAATCACCGCCCTA
>JAVFBX010215337.1:0-11695 GCA_034783855.1 Mopalia kennerleyi | reverse complement strand
TTGGCCATGTTGTCCCATTCCAGAAGCATTGAGGAACATAATCATCCATGGCCATTGTACACAAGAAACGATATTTTTAAAAAAATTCAACAATTTCTTGTGACATTTCACCTATGCGTTTCTTTTTTGGCAGAGTATATGTAGAATAAAGGTAGAAGTGATAGCACGGCTTGCCATACTGGTTGCAACTGGACACCTGAACTCACAGAAAAGTTGGATGTGTTCAACTCGCTTGCGACTTGGGTATAACTGGGCGTAAGACTGTCGTATAGGCGTTCAGGTAGCTCAAAATCTGCTCTCGATCAGATATTCTCACTTGCAAGTCGACCCGCACTGCAGACATTTATCCAAAAACGGCTCCTTACAGCTAGAGACTTTCACTTCGTCGCCTTTAAAATTTGGACATTAAAGCTCTTCCTAAGTTTGGACAGTATTTTAAATGTTTTCAGAAAGATTGTTTAAATAGTTTTCACATGGTTTTCTTCAGTTGGACACACACAAAGTACTCTAAAATTGTTCTTAGCAAACCAAAAATTAAAACAAATGTATGGAGGGCTAATCCACGATTTTTAACACTGGTGGTATAGGGAATATTGCAAATTATCAGGTACACGTTAATAGTACCACATGTATTTCCTTTACCCATTGCTTAAAATATTATTTTTTGCAAAAGTTACAATGTTAAAGCCATATTTTCCTGAAAACCAACAACTCGCAATGCTAAAGTATCGGCAGGCTGCCTTACAATGCCATAAAGTGGCAACGTCATTTCGCAAAGGAACACCACTCAGTAGGTTGTAACGTCATAACTCAAAACCTCCGTATTGTACAACTCTGCTAACGAGATTTAGAAGAAAAAAATCTCTTAAATATCGTCGACATACATGAACATAGGTAAATCTAAAATTAATTAAAAGGATCATATAGAAATGATGTGGGTTTTGAAAGTCTTTCAAGTTTCGTAACTTTGACCAGACACGTTGGCATCATAAAATAGTCACGTTTCTTATCTGGACAACGGCAATAACATATTTCTAAAATCAGCCTAGATTGCCGTTCCGCCGTGTCTCATTCTCAGCGCTTCCGGAGCTCGGTGGCCCATGGACCCTCGCCCTTTTTAGCTTTTAGACTTTTTGCCCAAATATACGTTTTGCCAGTACTGCGTCAGCACCGAAATAAAATTCTACTTCTTTGGTCGTATATATTTATATTTTCTGACGGACAAATGTGGGATTCCTGCACATCCTTGCCCTATCCAAGTGACTGGTATGACATTAAGACTTTTACACTAGAAAATATTTGTATAAGACATGTCTTTTAAAGATCATGGAAAACATAAATATACTGGGATTGGGGCGTTTTAAAGTTGCCAATTAACATTTAACAATCTTTTCAAAACATTCGTGGGACCCAGTGTAGTATTTGCAGTCTAAAGTGAGGGATTTATATGGCTTTTGATATGTTTATTTATACTAATATGTATTGTTTTGATATGGAGTTATTACATACTAGTATGCGATTAAACCTTTAATAGTCTACGAGTTTGCACTTATTACTTAATCTGACAACTTTCATTTTTACTCAGTAATGGTTGTCACTATTTGCAAACCCTTTTTCCTTACATCATATACAGGTTGTTTCGTGTTTCGTGATCTTTCCGAATACTGAGTGACCTCTTGACGAAAACCAAGCCGGAAGCTTTTACAAAATTGGTTAATGACACACACAAGTATAGTAAAGAGTGCACTGTTGTTTTTATATCCTTGCTAATCCAATTTCTTAAGCCTCCCTTATAACGTTTCTGTTAAAGGTCACTTGATAATTCCGTAATTTCCCAGATATTTTGTTTTCTTTTTTTGTTTTGTGTGTATGTGTGTGTTGATTTTTTTCATGTTGCTATGCTCATGTTTGCATTAGCCCCACTGTAGAAAACAATATTATATGTATTATAATATTTGCAAGTGCTCTGATTGCGTTGTTATCCATTTATTTAAAGTGTTAGGCAGCTCAAACAGACGATGAGCACGATCTAAAAGAGAGATTATTTATCCTTCCAGCACTTCTTTCTTCTGCAATTTTTACCGATTGATCATCAAGAACAATATCAGAGGATACATACATAGGGTTGTTCGTTATGTGGAAGGAAAGAGAATAGGGTCGTATTGTTCTAGTCAGAAATAAGTTGGAACTGCTAACATTCGAATACACAGAATATATACTACATGTGTATGTAGCCGTGGCTTAGTGGTTAGCGAGTGTTCTTACTAATCATATTTCGTTGTACCGTCCACAACATCGCGTCCTCGGTATACCACTGGGGTGAGTTCTGCGAGGTTTGCTCGCGGTTTTTCACCATAATTAGGCAATGAGCAATGGACAATCTGTCGTCATATAAGTGAACCATCCTTGAGTATGATGTTAAACCCCAATCAAACAAACAGACGAATCAAATCCAATGGTAGCATAGAATACGTTTTTTGTCGTCGAAACAAATGTGCCTAATAGCGTCTTTAAACACACTCTTTCCATTTGTAAATATTGTGATATTTAGCTGCTTGTCGCCACTATATTAATAGTTTATGAAGTTATGTTCAAAATCCACGAGACAAAATTTGATAGCATCATGTATTTACGCTGTTAAACTGCATAGCTGATTATCTTTTGTCGCCTTCCAGCGATAAGGCTATCTCCTGCAATAATTTATTTTTCGATCACTATCTGAATCTTGTTTAACAAATATGGCTGGCCAGTTGTTGCACAGGCACGTATTCTCAACTTTTGCTTTTTTCATCTGATGAGATTTTTTATCAATCCCCTTTTTCATCGTATTCTAAGATACGTAGGTGTCTTTAACAAAAGATTTATGTTTTATTCTTTGAATGATGAAACTGTCACACATTGACCTAATTGCATGGCTTTGCGCAATATCCACATTAATAGAACAAGTAGTACATTCGTCCTTTAACAAAGGCCGTCGACGTTTGATTTATAACATTTGGATATTCACAGTACCTCGACGTCCTTGCTTTCGATTCCAATTCCTTAACGGGTTTCTGCGCTAAACGTTTGCGCAACGTTAAAACAAAACTACATATACACAACTAAATTTAGCGATTTACTCATTTTAAACTGCCAAGTTGCGAGGTCAACGTATTTAGCAATCATTTGCTATCCGCATTAATGTGTTTTTCGGTAATTTCCACAGAGTAGTGTTTTTGTCACAGAAACTTTGCGGACCTAATAACGTAGTTTCCACAGCTAAACTAAAATCACGCACTATATATAGACCTATATATTTAAGTTTAACTGTGGGAAGTGTGTTGTTGTTTTCAAACCACTTTTTCGATGCACCCGATGTTAATATTAATATCAGTGTTGAAATCGAAGGAAAGGACGTTGAGGTATCCAAATGCTAAATATCAAAACGACGACGGCCTTTTTAAAAGGATTAGTATAACATAAGACTCAGCCACATGTCATCGGTTTACAGTTGAATGAACCAGAATAGCGTCAGATGGCATTACTGACCAATTTTAATCTGTTTTGATAATATAGATGATGAAAATGTAGTAATGAATTTAACAAAAAACAACACATTTAACAAGACCGTTTTTGTAACGACAATTCGATTTTCTCTGTGTAAGATACGTGTATGCGTCGCGCATAGAAGACGTGGCTGTGGTGGCAACGACTTCCCGATTATACTCACTGAATACGGTGGTCAAATATTTAAAGCAAGTCTAAAATGTCCGCAACTATGTACCTCAACACTGCAAGATCAGGCTGGCTGATAAGTTATTATTATATTCCAAACCTATTAACACATATAATAGTGGTATTTTTTTTTCAATTCGTGGCTGGAATGGTGTCCATTTCCCAAAAGTAACTCACTTAGATACAGACAAAGAATTTTGAATTTTGAGCGATGAAAAATAAAAACTAAAAATGCGCGCACATCTGATTTAAAACATAAAAATCAGATGTTCGAGCATTTTTAGTTTTCGTTTTTAGATGGAGGGGGGTAATTTTCGATATAGCAATGTATGGTTGTGCTAATGCAATAAAATAGCCCATGTATTCTTGCTCAATGTAAAAGATGAACAATTGCAGTGCTTTGCTTTTCATGTGTAACATGGCTGACATATTACTAGAAGGGAATGCATTTACTAATCATATATATTATACATGACGTTCAAACAAACTCTCTATCTCTCTCTTTTTCAGAAGGTTCGTTTCTTATCTCTCCCGGGCTCTCGCATAAACGTTGTGCGATAGTCTCCGCGATTAACTTGTTTTGAGTTAATATGTATGAAACAACCGATGACCACGCCTAAAAATAGTCAGTAATGCTAATTCAAGACCAGACCTCATGTTTTAGCACAAGAAACAAAGGGAATCTGTTTGTGACAATATACTTGCCTAATTGCTCTGTGCAACGTGATGCGTCATCACATTATCAAAGATAATGACGTCACACCTAATAGCTCTGTGCAGATAGATCTGTACTTATTTCCATGAATTACCATTACTGATAATATTTAGAAGTGGTTATCCGCTGGTTCCTTATATAAAAGCTCAAAAATTGTTTTAAACGTTTTTAAGATGGTTTGGTCAGGATTTCTGACGGCGAGACTATTGTAGAGGGATATGCTGAGAGCACGAAAACGAAACGAAAGGTATCTCCTGCACAGAAGATTGAAAATGTTAAACACATCAACTTTCTTTGACGTCATTATTTCTGTCATATAACCACAATCTCACGTGAAACAAAATCGTAATGCAGTGTCCCCCACAGAGGTAAAAGCCCAGTGAACCTTTTGTATAGAACGACTCTCTATCCGTCACTGTGTTGCAATATGATTTAGTGTGATGATGAACTGTGACGATAAATAACAGTGTTGTATGAAGGTCTACCTTGACACAAATTTTATGTAATGAATTTAAACTTGACATGTAATAATCGATTAATCATGTATGCCTCGACGCAGACTGGTCTGTCAATACCTACGCACCTGTTCAATGAAGTCGTGGTAAGATATTTATTGAAAAGATTTTTCATGAAAACGTGAAGGATGTTTTTGCGTTAATAAAACGAAAAATACTAATTGTTCAGATATGAGGATTGCTTTAAAGGCGATATCATCTCAATTAATTTGTGTCATTTCTGTATATTTCCCAATGGGTGTCAATATTCTATATAGACTCGTATTGATCTGATGAAAAAGCTAACATTTCAACAGCTGAACAATTCATCCAACCATTTACACCCCCACACACCCTACAACCGCACCCGACCCACCCCAAACACACACACACCAACACAGACGAATACAACCACCCACCCCTTCAATTCTGTGTGTGACATGTAATTTTGTCAATGTCTTTGCAACAACGAGTATTTAAATATACTGTTCATTTGTAGACATGCTGTAACAGCCTGTCAAGGTAAACACACTGATTCTCATAAATGACTAAGTCATGACGTTTTTACAGCTCAAATTAATCCAGATGCATTGTTGTAGTCCAATTTTGCATTGATATATTGGCAACTGAAATAAATCACAGTTTGATTAACGCTGTCTCTCTGTTGTCATTACGCACCCAAAGATCCACGTATTTGAATGACAAAGACAGCAAAAGGCTTTTTGGTAATAATTAAAGAGAAATTGGCGTCACCCTAGACAGCGGCCTGCCGTCTACGACATCAACAATTGTATTAATACAGTAGCCTCTGATACTGCCATTATGGCTTAACTTTACCACAACTTAAACACTCCCTTTATTCGTACACAGATGCGGGTACCCTGATTTAATAACCACAGACATTTTTAAATGTCAAAAAAAGACATGTGGCCAGATGGCAACATATTTATGCTTAAAAGAACATACATTTCCGTTTATTACTCATGAACAAAATGAGTCCAATTCATCATATGACATATTATTTTGTGACTGATGTCATTTATAGTATCGCGAATATTAATGACAGTTTAAATCGTGACTCCAAGCGTTGTCTTATAATGGCTATGGTACACTGTATAAATTTATTATTGGGAACAAATTCAATAATTTTGACAGTTAATAGAGATAAACATTGGTCATGTAGTGTGACCAACGTTTATTTCTATTAACTCTCATAATTCGACTCGAGCGCCCTTGCTTATAGTGCTGATATAAAATGGTGATATATAATCAGCACAGTGAATACCCGATCGACCCTGTAAAATACATTTTTGAACTGAGCACGAAACGTTATCTATTTTTGCAAGATACAGTTCCACTGCCGTCGCTGTTCTGCTGTGGCGTTTTTCTTGTACTTCTTCCCAACTATCTACACATTTGGTCCATTCCAGAAAGAATTTTACACGAACTTCGCGCCAATGATGAAAATAATCTAGTCAGAAAAAAGATAATTTAACTCCATCTTAAACTTAAAATACTTACTCTGTGTAAAAAGTACATCGGAAAATTTATGCGTAAACACATTTCCTTGCCTTAAAGTGACAACTCATTGGTAAACAACCTGTAGATTACGTTTAGATTTTTAGCACATCTTGATATTCTGTTGGGGGTATATAAATATCCACGCCGATCCACCAATTTACATGTACTTGCTTTTAAAGGCGTTTTTGTGCATAATTTCACTTACATATATGTGTACAGTGACGCTAGTTAATAGAAACTCACTTAAACTGATTGTTTGGAAACACACTTAACGCTGGTCGAAATTTCGTACAATTCAGTGAAAATGATTTCAATTAATCAGAAACAGATCCAAGTTTATATACGCTCTCTTGAAACTAAGAGTTAAACTGTGAGTTTCGCGTTGTTTCACTCAGCTTCAATTAGCTGCTGACAATTTACAAATTTTATGCTATGTATTTATATATTTTCTCCTGATATGGAGGTCAATAAAGATATATATATATATATAAGGTACTTGCGCACTCTGCTTAGTTTTGAATAATTACGTGTATTTGCATATATAAGTCTATCTCCAAAGAGGATTAACTTATTCAGCTTTGTATTGAACTATGGTATGGTGTTTGTCTCATCTCACGGAATTTGTTATGTGTAGTTTCTTTTGTTACAAGCACATTAAGCCAAATTCGTGTTGAAACGCTTAAATAAGTAAAGATAAATACCCAAATTACCGTCGTCGGGTGATATGAGCTGATTACGTTCTCATTATCTCTTCGTGCAGCGAAAAAAGAATCACAGTTTTTCATTTCATTTGGCGAGTTTACTTTAGGAGTGTGTTAAGTGTCTTGTTTTCGCTCTTTCTTTTCAGATTATCTATAACGATCTGTATTGCGCCCAGCCTACACAGCGAAAACAGCAGAGAGGCACATATTTAATAATGAACGAGGGTGTCAGTTTTGTTTCATTTCAAATATTTTATCAGCATGGGTATATATTCTATAGCAACGGGGGCCTGCATGCGACCGGGGATTTGTGGTTAGCATGCGCGCTTTCCAATGGGCGATGTACCGTTCCCAAATCAAACAAATAAACAAATCTATTGCAATGGTACGAAAGCTACTTGTTTAGGAATAGCACTTCAATGTATTGTTGTGTATTTAAAATGATTGAAATCTTCATGTCCGGATCGCTACAAGAAGCTAATACAATTCAGTTCTTTATTTATGGCTGTACAATGACTCAGTGCGCCCTTCTCCTGAATTATTATCTTAATACAGGCTGACAACTTGGTCATTGTCTCCATCTTACCGCTGGCTTCAAAGACACTTGTCAGTTTGTGGACTATGACGATAACTGTCGGCATTATATGTACAGCACTTTGACTAACATTTTACGCAACGAAGTGTTAACTTGACATTTAACTCTCGATTAGTCGTCTATAGCTGAGCTCTCAAAAACCATCCATCAATCGAGTCATGATCAGAAATGTATAGAAATCAGGCAAGACTTTTAATCTCTTTGAGAACTAAAAGGGAGGATTGTAAGAAGCCGGCCTTGACAAACTGGTGGAGCATCAACTGGTGAATAGCCTCTTATACGGATTTAATTTACATGCGGAACCATTGGGCTTTGATGTAGCTATACAGAATAATGAAGGGAACTTCAGTTTGCCAAGTCTGCTGTTTTAATATATTGGCATATTATTTGTATCATTTTAACAACGGCCATATAACAATAAAATATTTCGATGCACCCACCCACATCATCTACACCTCTGTCCGGTAAGTGTGATCGACTCCATGTCATATTCTTCTGTCACTAGTGGCTTCATGACTAGACTATAGAATATACAACACAACTTACTGGTAGTGATCATTTGTGGAAAAGTCTCGTTAACTCGTGAAACATTGTGTTTCAAAATTGTGTTTGATTGTGACGGTTTTATTCTCTTGATTTAGTATATATACTGATATGGCTCCATACTTATTGTTTTTTTCAACAAACACACAACTTCAAATTACTGGACTTTTCTTGCCATCCCTCTTTACGCCCAAACTATGCTATTCGTCGAAAGATCATGCGATTCAGTAAATAACTGTAGAGGAGCCTGGATCCCTATCCTGGGTGATTTGATATTTCACGCATTGTTAGAGGATTGTCTGGCGGAGTTGACTTGATTTCTCCTACCCTAGGTCACGTGATTAAATCTTACCATTCCCCAGTGTCCACGTAAAGAACCAATCAGGTAAGAGTAAGTGTATTTTCATCGACTCTCCCACGTGCTGATCGATAAGTAGTGTGATAATTCTGCCAACAAAATCAGAATATATCACCCTATTTTGACCGATTGCCTCGTCTGAGCTGTCAAAAGGCTGAGGCGTCGCGATTTTAAGTGCTTCTGGATATGATTTATAAGCAATAATCTTCGACATAATATACAGCTGGACGAATTTTCTTTCTAGTCAATTGGCTTGTTTAGCGATACATGGTACGGTATTTGTTAGCCTTGTGACTCGATTTTATTATAGTATGCGTCTCACTTAACTTGGTGTACGCGAAATGATTCGCTGTGGTGAATTGGGCCGTTAAGAAAAGCTTTGTTCGTCGTCCTTCGATCTTATTCCTTCCAAAGCCAAATTTCCACTGAGTTTATGATTGACACACATTTTGTATCCACTGGTCCAATATCTCAAGTCATTTATATGTTAGGTGATTAAGATGAAAACATATAGATTAATCTAGTAATTATTCAATTGACGGACATACTCCTGCTCGCTTTTGACAGAATGCCAGTCAGTACTTGGATGAGACAGATGTTGTTTAGAGTCTTATTTATATACACATGTATTATCTCTGACATTACTTTGTTATTTTTCGAACGTTTTGTTCATTCGCCTTTTCGCGCAATATGCCTTAGAGTACCGTGTATGTGATCCTTTTTATTTGTTGACTGGAACCATTACGGATGGTTGGTTGTCTGTAATCAGACGGCAGATTGACACGCTCATATATAACTGAAATGACCTTAAATTTCGTTGCAAAATAGACTGGTGAAAAAGTAAAGCCATTGAATCATAAGTAGTTGCTTACAAATATAATAATAAAAACTGAAATGTCAAGATGAGAAATTTGTCAAAAAGAATGATCTCTCAATACAGTATTTTTTCTAGAAATAATACTGCTTCTTTATGATCTGAAATGCATCGACAGTTGATGAGCTGGGGCCGATGCCACTTTGTCACTCCCAAACCAAATTTGTTCCGCGCAGCTTGAGACTAAAAATTAGGCTGAACAAATACCAATCTATTCTGCACGTCTAACGCAATAACGTTACAGGGTGTGTGTTAACGGATCCTATTCAACATCTTTAATCAAGTGAGCGATTGTCGTTGTGACGACCCTCTCCTGCAATCCTGTTTACCTAGCTCCAGACTAAGTCACTGCCCTTTTTCACTTTGATAACCTTTATTGATTAGAGCGAGACTGAGGCGGCATCTTTCAGTCGTTAAGACTGTCACTGGAATGGCAATTTATTCTTTCGGTAAAAGAGAGGTCGGTGGAAAATGCAGTTAAAGGAATCGAATTAACGATGGTACATATTTCTTTAACAGCGACACGAGTGGACAACATCTACCACGACCTGTCAGTTCAGCCATTCCTATGGCCCGTGTTGTATTTATTTTAAAAAATCTCTTCATGGAAAATAAAATAAAGTGTTGAGATTTTATTTCGCTTTGTTTCCAGCATCATCGACATCTTCAAATAAATGACATTTATCATTGAACCGCCACGACCTGTATATCTTTATGGAAAATAAAATAAAGTGTTGAGATTTTATTTCGCTTTGTTTCCAGCATCATCAACATCTTCAAATAAATGACATTTATCATTGAACCGCCAAAATTTAAAACAATTGGTTTGATCATTGTGAAAATCGGTGTTCGTGTTTCGTGTTATTTTTCGCTGTTTTTGCAGCGCCATGTGGGGTGTACACGGGTTAACAAACAAATCTTAGTTAACCTTTATTACACCTTGAAACTATGTGGCGCAGATTTATTCTTCTGATCTGTTGGGTATATGGTCTTTTATAGAACTTCGCGAATGAGATTATTTTCTCCCATTTATTCTATATCGCACATGGTACACAATCAGTTTGCTGTGGTGGAGCTTTCCGCCTTACGTTATGTTATTTCTCTTACCTGACGGCGTGCCATCCCAAAGGGTGAAGTAAACCACTCTCTATGTCACTGTCATCAAAGACAAGACAGGCTATTCACAAGACGCAATACAAAGACATCACACACGTATCGGATTCTCGTTGTACACTAGATGTAAAAGCAACAGTTTGTTCCTCTAACCGCACACAGCATGTAAGCCTATTAATACAGTTTTGAGCTTGGAAGAACAGGTAGAAGTACAGTAAAATCATTAGACTGGTTGTATTTACAAAAGCTTTATATCTTTTCAGGATTCTGACAAAGGAATTGTTGTGTTAGTGTGTGATGCAAAATATAAAATACTAACGTATATATGTTTAAATACAGGAAACATAAAATTTACATTAAATTGTAGACATGAACAATGTATATCAACTTTGTAGTAGCAATGTCTCCAAAGAAGATAGTTGATAAATGCTGTAACTGTGCAAATGCCGGATCAATTTTCTCTGCGTGTTGTGCTAACGCTATATTTTAGCGTAAGGTTGCAAATGCATTTCACTATTAAACTGTTTCAAAGGTTTACACAGCGATCCATATACACTTGAATCTGACCAGACTTCTTGTGTTTGCTTTTGTGTTTTGAGATATTTATTTTTAAAGTGTATGTTGGGGGAGGATCTCTTGTTGCCATGGTGTGCATGCATCACGCACCCGATCTGTTCGGGCATCAATATTAATTTCGGTGTTAATCCCCAAACTAGCCTAACGAATATTGTTTCTGTTAAACACTATTCCCTTAATAAACCATAATCTACATTGTTATTAACAGATTCAGGCCCTTTTCAGAAACTATTTTCGCTTTAGAATCTTTAAAAGGATTTCCGAAATGATAACCTAAGTCCATGGAAAATTTAATGACATTTAAGAAATGACTGCTTGTGAAATTGTATTAAAGGTCATTCCATCCATTGTCTCAAAATAAACAATTTGCATTTCGAAATTAAGCAGTGATACGTTCTCGTTTACAGGACACAAACGTGAGAATGCCAAACATTATCAGTTTAGTTTGTTCACAACCCATGCAGATTGTCAAATTGAGCAAAAGCTGTCTT
>JAVFBX010215326.1:0-11695 GCA_034783855.1 Mopalia kennerleyi | reverse complement strand
AATAATTTTCCTCATTTAAATGTTTTGAATTATGTAACCCATAAAGTATAAAACTGAAAAATCTCCCAATAACAAAAGGCACCCGTGCAATATATGATTAGTGTCAATGCGAAGTTTCATGGACACATATTTATTGGTTTTCGAGTTCTGCTCCGGAAACGAAAACTTCCCCATCAAATACAACAAATTTACATGTAAAATTTAAAAAAATAAAAATCAGAAATTTTTACGTAGCAAAAGCACCAGTTCAGGATCTGATTAATGTCTATAGCAAGTTTCGTGGAGAAATATTTTACGGTTGTCGAGATCTGCTCCGGAAACGAAACTCGGACAGACAGACGGACAGACGGACAGATGGAGGGACTGACGGACAGACGGACGGATGGACAGCACTCAATCCTATATCCCCCACCCACTTCGTGACGGAGATAATAATAATAAATGCAAATACATGTAGTTTGAACTGAGGGCATTGTTCATTGTATAGCTTGTGCTACGTGTTCAGCTAGAAGATGACAACGAAAAAAATATTTGTAAATTAGCCTCTTCAGGAAACATCTGGAATTGCATGTTAAAGTTTGGATTTATGTAGTACATGTATCACTCTAATATTATTTTATGCGGAACTTATCGAGTTGTATTTAGTAAAGTTTCGCTAGATCACCAACATGAAAGAAGGCTTTAATGTGGGGGTTTACTATCGCGATAGGCCTGTATATCTTCTAAATACACTTGACAATATAATTAGCCTAAACAAATTTTGCTAAGCGGTCACACAATCCAGCTGATATTATTAATTGTCGAGTGTCAAACAACCCTTCTTCATAATTCTCCGGTTCAAATCACTCTAGGAGATCAGTTAGCACTTAAGTGGTATTAATAAATACTACGATTTTTGTTTTGTCTCCTTATATTTGAAACAGTGTGCTATTGTCGCAAAGCAAATTTACATTTCCTAAAAAGTTATGAAATTCGTGAAACACTCATGGATAGTTACCAAACTCTGGCGATGCTCATTGCTTGTTATCAACAGCGGAATAAGAGTTAATGATTTGTCAGTTCACAATGGGTGTTTTAACTGCCCACAAATTGGCGCTTCTTTAAACGTTTAGCGTGCAGACCAAAGGCGACTATATTTTGATGCCTGGCGATTCACTTTTCATTTAAAGCATAAATATTTAGTGCGAAACAATACAGCTGGTACTGTATTAAAATATATCAACTACAATTTAGCTCACACAGTTTAAAATGTTAAAGCTTTAACCCCACCCAAAAATCGCTCATGCTGATGTAAATAATATTCAAGCCCAAATAACTGTTGCAGAAGATATGCCATCTAGACATCATTCTGTTACTTAAAACGTGAATTTATTTATTAAATTAAGTTTAAATAGGCTCTCTGGGTATCTAATAGTATCGATGATAAAAGACTCTTGTAATCAAACTTCTTTGTTTTTATGTATCAAACTGACGAGGTTTTTAATACTGAGACTCTCACACCTTAAGGCCTACATCATTCCGTCGTAAAATTACCGCTGTGAAATATTCTATTAAAAAGCACCACGATTATGTATACCAGTATTCCCCTAAATATATTCATTAAGTATATTGTCTATTCCTGGACTATAGGAATATATATATGCTGATTTAATTGAAATATTACAGAATCAGACTCAGAATACTGTCATAGACAGTAAACTTGGATAGATACCGGAACAATATTTTCGAGTTAAAAATACCTTTTGTACTCATCGACCATGTTTATGACATAAACATTGGAATAAATCTGTGACTTATGGAGCTGGCCTATACATGTGAAACATATATTTCATTACAATTTAGATGGGCTACAATGATACAAACAGCCCAACTCATTACATTTTTAACACTTAACATTCGTATTTTCAAAATAAAATATGACTATTTTAAATTCTATACCACCAGTTGATTTTTGTCTACATCACTGGTTAGACGTTCAGTTTCTACACTAATGGTTGATTTTTTTTCACACGACCGGTTAATTTGTGCTACATTACCGGTTACGTTCTACATTACCGGTTGATTTATACACTACTGGTCGCAGCACTGGTGTTTGTTTGTTTGTTTGATTGGTGTTTAACGTCGTACTCAAGAGTATTTCACTTATATGATGACGGGGACAAAAATAAAACGTACAAACAGATCAGCTTCATGTTTCCCTTTAGCTCTGAGAACACCAGGGCAACAGACAGCTCCTCTTTCTCGCCTCTTACGATCGACCGAGGAAGCCGAGGGAGTATTCTGCAGGACTAGTGGCCAAATCCGCTCTCCCACGGGGGCAGCACTGGTGTAGATAGAGTCTCGTGCGGTATATTAGTATGCTATAGAGCCCTGCTACTCCTAACTACAATAAGATCAACTAAAAGAAACTGGCCGGATTGCGTAGGAGACGTTATCAAACATAGGCCTATAGTATCAGTGTCGACCGACTTTTTCTTGAAACTAAGGATATAGCTTATTGGAACCTGTTAAAACAATGTATGTCCACTTACCTGGGGGAATTGGACAGCAAGTTGAATTGGGTAAAGTTGCATTTCCAACACAAACGGCTGGGAATTGTGCGGCGATTAACCGGAATGAGATAATCCCGAAGAAAAGAGGGAGAAAAATATTCACTCCGAACATTTCGTGTGCTTTAAGCGGGGCGGGGAAAAATATGTTGCCTGAGCCCCTTCGTCGACTGTCATGTGACTTTGTATCCGCTTTATAATTTCTAGGAACAGTTCGTGAAATGTGACTGTCAAGTAGTAGCCTTTTGTTAAACCAGGGGACATAAGCCATGCTGCATGACACAGGTAATAATATGTTTGGAACAAATATAGTGTTCGCTGCTATTTACGTAGTAATTTAGGTGAATGAAATGAACGAAAAAAAAACTATATGAAAAGAACATTGTGGCATATCATTTTTAAAAGGTGTCCTGTCCGGGTACGGTGCTAGTTATGATTGAAAGTTGAAACTGACAGCTATCGTTATTCAAAAAGGGAGGCAGAGTAGGAAATGAGTGATGTTCAACTCAACGATTTGAAGTTTTACATTTATATGAACAATTGTCTTATATTATATTTTATGTAAAATTTACATGCAATTATATAGCCTACCACACAGCATGAAATGTACTGGATTATAAAAATCGTAAATTAAATTGTATGATGAAATTTGAAAAATATTCACTCCGAGCGTTTCGTATGCTTTAAGAGGGATGGAGAAAAATATGTTGCCTGAGGACCTTTGTTGACTGTCATGTGACATTGTATCTGTGGGGCAAAGAAGGAACACATTGAACTCAAGAACACCGATTACAGATTTCTTTTAACTGTATTAAGCATTGAGTGATTAACAGTGAACATACAATAACTGTCTCTCAGTTCTGACAGTTCCATCAGTAATTGTTCTAACATTGGCAGTTATGTGAAAATAAACAAAAGCAAAAGCAAGTTAGCTGATTAACCTGTCTTACACAATGGACGCAACATTTATTAAATGTAATAGAGAAACTTCTCTGAGGAACATAAATTCGTACTATCGTGGTTGTTTATATGCAATAACATCTCCAAATATGATATGTAAGGGAAGATTTAAACATAAACCAGTCCTAACGATTCAACAGAAACGCATACAGGACTAATCAGCTGCTGTGGTATTATTAGATGACCGCGGAACCACGAATGAGCATTTCTACTTGTAACGCTATAAGATTGTTTGATATGTAAATCAAATAATAAAACAATTAACATGTCCGTTTTTTCCTAACAACAAAGAAATATCGTATCCGTTTGCAAGACAGAAATAATTAAATTTGGTGGTCAATTACAGCGAACACACTTTACTAAAGTTTTGTTTAAATCTCAACTAGATGACCTAATTTTGATAGAAGCGCATTCAGACAAGGAAGCGCAAATCTGCATATATCTTTATCTCAACTAAACTACACTTTTGGTCTATAATTCAGGAAAATCATAATGTACACCTATAACCACGTACCTGAAGAATGGACCTTCACCGTGTTCAAATACAATGTGATGATATTTCTTGATGTGTTTACGCGCGTAAGTACATCAGCCTGTCGCTGCATCTCACTGTGTGCAGCTCGTGACATGTGGCCGTCTGGTAGTAGCCAATTGTTAAACCAGGGGACATAAGCCACGCTGCATGACAAAGCTAATAATATGTTTGGAACAAATATATTTAATATATAGTTTAATATAATTTAATAATTTTAGTAAATGGTGTAGTTTGGTTTAAATGCCCAGTATAAATTATTAGATCCAAAGTCTATCGTTTGATTATAGTTTAGTGAAAATTAAAATGATGAGTATAATATACCTTTAAACGTCCCACAAGACCTTTTAATGGAGAAATATTCTTGCAAGGCACCGACGAATACCCGACATGCTGGCTCACAGTTTACTTGCACTTTTGTTTTTTTATTTTGTGGTATATTTTGCGTCGTGGATTAATAGATCATCATACAAGTATATTCCATCAGTCGCTAACCTAAGGCTTTGAAGTTTTTCAGATATCTAATCCGTGTATTATCGTGAAGGTAAATAGAAAAGCTAAACTACAGACAATTTGTAACCACAGATACTCTGTTCATATAAACTTCGCTATAGAATAAATGTACATGCCTGAGTAAACCGGACCTAAGCGTAATATTGTGTAATCTAAAGGTAAGAAACTTAACTGATACAGGTATACAGGTTTTCTATTCAGCCGCTATTATTAAACAGCTTTGTGTTCAGCTAAGTTAATGCTTGTGTTTCAAACTTGGGTTGGCGAGGACAATAGTTCTGAGGCGTCATCAAGGTGAATCAGCACAAAAATGCGATAAGCGATGAAATACGATATTTTAATTGCCTACAATACAATACAACTCCAGTTGACAATTTCAAAAATTGTCCATTCTGTTAAATGCATATATCTGCTTTCGGTTAAAATAACAAGAGTAAATTTTAAAATAAAAACCTAAGAGACAAGGCATGTTGACCTATCAAGCCAACAGAGTAGTCTGATATCCCACAAGACCACCTGACTTTTAACGGCAACCGGATCCTTTGGAAAAAATACCACACACCAACCACATGCTTTAATATATAGAAAGTCTATGTTTTTTATGTTGCCCAAACACGCAGAAACATTTTAAATTCTTGGCAAATATACACAGCAGAAACAATGTACTTTGTGGTTTCATTTGATTTTCTAAGTTTGAACATTAGAAAATGTTGACGTTAGTTGACGTTGTGTATCGATAATTTTGTATTATGACGTGATGTCCATTTCTTTGTGAGGCAATGTCAATGGCTACTATGCTTACGGATCTTTGAACAACCGGGCCATGAGCGTATTCAGGTGGAAATTTCCGTGGTGTTGAGTACAACTGACAACAAACTGTCTCCATAATCAACGACCGAATTAGTACATATTTTATTACGATTGCTTGAAGCTACAAAAAGAGCAATTACTGAAGTTGCATCATTTATTATATATTCCAGAGTATACCAGGACCCCATTTTACAGAAATGGTTATCAACGTTTTTTTGGGGGGATATAACCAGACTCCAATGATGATGCTAAAATAAAGCGCCGAAATATTAAACATCAAAATGAGTCTTTCGTTCCTTTGAGGTATACTACTGTTATAGCCCTCTGACCGAGAGGAGTATGTTTAAACAAATACACACACTGCTTCAATTAGCACCGGAGGAGCATTAATTGTCCAAACTGAGCTAAACATTTCACGTTTTATACAGTTTATGGTTATGTTAGTGTGGCAATTGCTATTGGACACATTGCCATAAAATAAGTGCAATCCCTTGGGCACGGCGTTAACAAGTGTACATGTAGATAAATAAATCTCGTTTATTGTCAATATCAACCTGGTTTATAGAAGCAGATCCGCCAATGGTGGCTACCTTGCTAGATTCATCATACTGCATGGTAAGTTGTCACAATACCGAATTTCGGGACTATTCGTCTACAATAAAATGTGTATTTGTCAAAACCAGATTCAACCAATGGGTGTTAAACACAAGTTATAATAAGTATTATTCTATCAAACTGACGTATGTCACGTGGCCGATACAATACGTAAACATACATTTATATATAGAGATCTCATAATTCTGCTCATGTATGTATATCTACACAAAAACATATATATTTATACAATTAATATTATATTATTATATTATCCATTTTTTGAGAGTTACACACAATTAATTATAAGTATAAGTTTATATAACATATTTCATATTGATACACGTTTGGTTGTATGTACACTAAAGCTAACGATGTTACAAGAAATTTGTTTCAGATAAATCAGCTTTGAATGAACGCAAATTCTATGTGAATCAATTTGGACACTTAGGAATGGAAACCTATCCGAATTTATCTGAAGTCTACGATCAACTTCAGAGAAAACATTTGTCAGTAATCTCAAATATGATTTAGAAACTGTTTAGATCTATTTTCAGTATTTTCCGGTACTAATAAAACTATTAAATCTGAAGAATCTGAACAAAACAAAAAACGAAGTGGTAACAGCAATTTCCTGTCTAGCCCATGTTATTATCGAATATCGCGAATACACCTTCACGCAATAATCAATAAGATGAGCCTGACCCCTGTATACTGTGCGTCTAAATTAATGAAACAAAATAAAATTGTAAACGAAGCCATCAAACCTATTACAGACCAGTCGACTCCCTTGACCTGTTGGTTTCTCACTCATTCAGATATCACGGTTAAAGACATATCGTCGCCACAAGGTGTGTATTCATGTACATATCTTTTATCTCCTGAGAAATTATAACTCTTTCCAAAATTATTATCTACACTTTAATGTTGAAACCCATATGAAAATCCTTTTTTGGAAAAAAATGTGCAGTGCTTTATTGGGGTCGTAGTTCTAGGACACATAAGTGAATGAAATATCTCAGTCAAACATATTCAATCAAGTTCATGTTCGTCTTGGTCGCAGGTCAATACCCCCAATGAAACTTAAATGTGAAAAAAGGCTCAGTGTGGTTATAGCGCGTTTATAAAGCTGACACGGATACGATACAGACCCTCATTTGAGTTCGTCGGCCAAATACAAGTCCCAGCTCACCCTTATAACAAAAAATACCATGGTGTGCCATGGATTTGCGATTGAATGGGGCCAAAATACCGTGGTATACCATGGTGTACCATGGTTTTACAATGGTATTTTGGCCTACACCATGGTATTTTTTTATAAGGGCAGTATTATCTACCCTTGGTGCACGCTTGTTTAGACAAGTACGCCAGTTTACTTATGTAGGTCTATGTGGTGTAATTCCTACATCAAAATAAAATTGTGGTTTGTATTGAATATAATACAATACTAACTTCCTGACTCAATCACAACCTATCTATTTCTTTCAGAGTTTTCAATAGAATACGACACGTTACTAGTCCGCCCGTGCATATCTGCCCAGATCATATTCTACACAAGCCTATGGAGAGATTTATTGATGTGGCCGACCAGTAACTTTTACAACAGACCTTCATTTGGACACCCCCGACCATAGTGTGTAGATTGTACATAGTCTACTCCCCGGTAATGCAAGTACCTATGATCATTGTTTAATGATTTGGATCCCAATTCATACTGTATAGCTGTTCTGTGTTTAATTCTGTTGAACATGCAGGATATACAAACACGATTAACCTGGGCAATTGTGTTTTTAAATAATTTAACACTATATACTGTGAACGGAGAAAGTACAGAGAGGTTCAATTGATTCACAGTTTAAAGTAGCTACTACTGAACCCCAATTCGAACACAGAAGTATTAATGTCTGGGTCAATCTACGTGTTGGACAAGATATCAGCCATCCTGAGGATTATAGTCAATGTTGATGGACGAATCAGGTTACATCCGCTCTTTCTGGTGAATATATGCAGTCGTCATTAGAAGAATGTTCGGGATGATAACTCATTCAGTAACATAAACAAAAACACTGATTAATAGTTTATATTTAAGGTGGACCACAGTTTGTGTGGGACAATATCCTAAACCATGTTTGAAAATGTTGCGTTTTAGGTAAAGCATCAAGTATGCCTGGAAAATATCCAGTTATGGCATTAAAAGCCAGTGACTCCAGGATCCAAACACAAAGCCGTTTAGACACAGTTGCAGAATAAAATATATATACATTTTGTTGGTGTTAGCTGTAAACACCAAAGCAGACGTCATCAACGGTGAGTGTCCACTGAGCATTTATAATAATTATCTTTGAACATCAAAACAGTGTTTGTTTGAATAGGTTCCAATAAACTGTTACGACACTGTAGAACAAATACCTAAAAGTAACAAAACGCTAAGTTAATTAAGTTCAACATGAGATAATCGCTCATTAACATTAGCACTAGATTAATATTATTAATAACCTAATCTATCTTTAAATATCATATGCATATTTTAAGTTCTGTTTACTTTGTTCTGTCTACTGAAATCGAAGATTGATAGCAAATTCCCTGAACATAAATTATCATGTTGTTTTGTACAATACCACTTGGCCGTTCATCGTTTTTATTGTATGTTACAGGAACTGGAGAGGAGTGTAATGGCATAACGTGTGGTTATGGAGCTTCTTGTAATATTCAGAATCAGCAGTGTGATTGTTTATCTGGATTCCGCAGTCAAGTGGCAGATTATGTGGAGTATTGTTCAAGTATGTGTGAACATGACATAAATAAATATGGCAAATTGATAATTAAACTAAACAAGTTATTTGACATAATCATTTATAATGTGTATCTCAAATTAACGATCGTTTGAAATTTTGTCTCATTCTAGTTTACGATTATTCCATGAGTGGAGAAAAATTTCCAATTCACATAGTTATTAGTTGATATGACGTCATACACAAAGTTACCCAAATATATCTTCAACACAATACATCAATGTATTTTTAAGTCTTTCGAAAATAAGGCTGCTCAACGATATTTTATTGTGTCACAGAGGTCTTAAAATAATTCGATACAAAGCGGTCTTCATTGACTGATAGAGTGTAGCGATTACGACTTGTAAAGGCCTTAATTAGATTAGATTAGATAACTGTATTTACCATTAACACACATTATTAATAATAACAGGGTCGTTGTTAAACACAGAATAGCATTGCACGTGGATAAACAATCGTTGCACTCCGTGTGGAATACCAGGCCATCGTGAAGGACCGGCTTTTGTAATTTGTAGATGACCACTTCTTATGATAGAATACAACGTTTAGATACACATGCCTGCATTTCCATCAGGGATAAATTGACTATAAAAAAGAGAGGTTGAATACCAATATAAAAGTACTTAAATAAACAAGGTCACATGTCCTAGTGCACAGTTGATAAACCTATCATGGTAGCCACGGAAAAGTCATACATAACAACGGTGAGATGAAGAAAGTATTAAACCAGCTGGCCAATGTGTGGCGAGTAGCTCGCTGATTGGCCACTTAGACAAAATCATTCATTGAGTTTGGTGCATGGTTATGTCAGATCTACACACCGCAATACAATACAATACAATACAATACAATACAAGGGAGGTAATCTGTATCTGGTATTTATAAAATTGATAATATATCTGTCTATACTAATTCTAGTGTGTGGGGAGATCCTCCTTCAAATAACCCGATATTGTGACACTCCACATATTCCCAATCGATTTGTTTACAACCATTTAATCCAGGGCTTGTCGATACATGTTTACAATCATTTCCGTGGGTATATTTCCAAGTGAACTGCATAAGGTTAGACATAGATTGGATTAGGTTGTTTAAACGGGCTACATGTTATAAAATCGAGTGCACTGCCATCAAATATCGGTGAAACAAAACACTGAACCGTAAGGCTTCAAACGGCAGACGACAATAATCACGCTCTAATACACCAGCAACAATACATACATTTATATAACTTACCCCAATCTTAGCCTAGCTGTTAAAAAAAATTAAGTTCTTATTATCAATATTTTTTTTTTGTTTACTGGCACAATATGTCTAGGATTAGTTATATTTAGTTCCATACCATAGTCAGCACCGTTTAGAATCGGCTAAATCCACAGTATATGTTTGTATGGATACTTAGATAAATTGAATGATGTTTAGCATGAACATTCACGTTATGTTTTGTTTGTTTGGCGATTTGATTATTATACGGTTTGTATATCACATTTAAATTGTATTAATTGTGTAATAGAATCTTATACAACATGTTTGGTCATATTCAATTCTACTATGGTCCTATCTTATGTATTGTAGAGATATGTGCTCAAGATGATGACTGTTCCTCGGGTTACACTTGTATCAGAGACGAACGAGGCGCTGGGCGGTGTGACTGTGCTACAGATTATATCCGGTCGTCCCTTGGTGAATGGGTCAGTAAGTATATTGCAATGAATTGTCTTTAATTAAACGTGATGGGTGCTGAACGGTTGGTTGTACCACTGTATAAACTTACAATCGTCTGTATGCTGAATAGTCAATGATCCACCAAATTACTAGTTGTCATTCACAAATAAACATAACGGACAAGTTTAAGGAGACGCGGTCATCGACGAATAAAGATGTATCAACAACTTCGAATTGACAAGATGTAACGCTGTATACAAGTTTTTTCATAAATTGTAACCATATATCATTGGAATAAAACAGATATAAATGATTTACTTTGGTTAAAGGCGAATGATGTAATGAATGCGATCCAGTGTGTGAGAGGGCTGGGCGAGTTCGTCAAAGGCTCCGCTTCGAGTTCTGACTTTTTTAAAAATAACACTGTATCATAATATGTTGGTGTCTTATAAACTCTCTCTTAGCCCCAAAGTTGAGATTGGAATGCCAAGCTTCAAATGTCTGCTTCTTGGGGGAGGGGGATTGGTATCACTCTTGCGATTCTGTAATACCAACGTCTGTAATTTTTTCACGACAGTTTAATCTTGTGGTTACACTTCTGTATTTTATACGGTTTTAATTAGTAAATTCATTTACCATGCATCATGGATTGCAGAAATATACAACGTGGTTTTATCCAGAGAGCAGCCTCCCTTCTTCTGGAGTGGATGCTTTTATTACGAACTGAAAGAATGAAGGTCCAATGTATAACCACCAACTGATAGAGCGAAGACCCAGGGCTCATAGAATTGTAACACGGCTCACGTTCCGCTGTTAAGCCAAATGAGTTGGGAACAAAACAACGGGGTGTTATGGTGTCACCTGTGCGTTGCGTTTTGAATTGACCCGTGTTCGCATGCAACGTTACACATGTAATATAAACGAAATCATTAGACACAAAACTATACGGAAGTTTCCACAAATGAAACCACTTTTCTTACGCATTGTCGTTGTCCGACAAGGTACGGCAAACTGTCTATATTTTAAATTGAGTGATATCGATTAACACAAAAATGAATTTGCTAAATTCTTTTGTAAAAATTAACCTCTAACTGCAGAAATCTTAGCCATACTTATACAAAATAATAAAAAAAATTAAAGGAAGGGCGTTAGCTGGTACTGAATTTAAAGTATCTCAATATGCGGACGATACTTACCTAATCTTAGATGGATCGGGACCTTCTTTGATTAGGCACTTACCGTTTTACAGGACTATGAATACCTATCCTAATAGACAGTAT
>JAVFBX010215315.1:0-11696 GCA_034783855.1 Mopalia kennerleyi | reverse complement strand
ATTCAAAATGGCTTCCATTAACAATTTCCTGTTATCGCCATTGCTCAGAAACTATGGTTCGGACCAGATTCATATTTGACACACTGCTTCCCCATAAGGTCTGGTTGTGCACCTGACCTTTTTTTCATGGGTTTGAATATTCAAAGTGGCTGCCAGGCTTTTATAAGGAGTCAATCTCTCAATGGTGGGCGTCAAGATCCATTCATGGATCTCTTGTTTTATAATGTTAGCTAATAATGTAATATACCCCAGGTAAGACCTTCAATATGGTACGATGTCATCTAATAGTGGATTAAATTAAAAATAGACATGGAGCAACCGGTCCCTGAACCATAAAATGTTACATGTATATGCTTACAATTTGTTGTATGGATTGGCAGGGGATTAGCCAGAAATCAAAAGAAGGGTGTCCAAAATGGTCATTTTGCCTCACTTTTCAAATAACTTGGTGTCCAATTTGACAGTTGTCCTATCTCCTGCATGTTAAAGTTTCTTTAAACAGGGTGTCCAAATGATGCAATTGTTCACTTCAGGGTGTCCATTTGGACGGATGGACAATTATGCCTAAGCCCATGTGGATTGGGGAATCTTTCATTCCTTGAGCCCTCTGGCCAAAGACAGTTTTTTTAAAGAGTAGCAAAACCTGTCTTTACTTAGCGCTGAAGTCGACGATTGCCATATAATTTTAGTTGTTGAGTGTAATCCTGTATTCGGGCTTCTAACAATATGCTACACACTTAAGCGTGGTTTGAAATAAGGGCTTTTTGATCGTTTATTTTAAAATCCAGCTGTCAATTTGATTCGTTATTTTTCTTTAACAGTAAATTATCAGTTTGTCGCCCAATTTTGATCGGTAATTGTCAGGTTTTGATTTTTGATATATAAGCTTATGTGATATGTGACTGATATAATGTTTGTCATGGAGAAAAACTATTCCTCTGTCTTCATAAATTGAATGGAATGGGATTTGTTTGGGGCATATTTTGTGTAGCAAAATCAAGCAATTTAAGGATACTCTAACCCCCTACAGTGTTTTTACATTTCGCCATTTAACTTCTAAACAACTGTGAATATTGCAACAACATGTATATATATTCTAAATCATCTTTGTCTGCAGAGCAATAGTAAGTAAACTATTTTTTTCTAAACTTACAGAAAATTTGTTTGCATAAAAAATACATTTTTGCTACCTCTGTTTCAAATTGCTACTTCTTCTACAATATTTATGTCAACTGTTCAATTTTACATCAACGTGTATATAACCAACATTCTATTAACTAAACGGTCATTCAGTTTTTTCCTGTTTGTGTTAAAGGGCGAAAATCCAAAAAATGTGTCAAAATAGGGAAATATCAACTTCTTATAACTGTATCTAAAAAACGAAAAAAGATATTAAAAATCTGATTGACCTTTTTTTAGCTTAATATGTTGAGATGAAATTTGCAAGAAATCTGTTCTGTAGGTATAATAACAGTGTAGGTATAATAACAGTGGAGAAGTAGGCATTTTCCCAGTACACTGAAACAATCTCAGTGTTTCAGACACCGCTGTTGTTAATAATGTACTCAAATTTTATAATCAAAGTTAATGATTTTCTAATTCAAAATTTTTTAGCAGGTTTGCTCTAGGACAAAGACCACTATCTCAACTTTTGAATATGCAATAATAAAAATATCACAAATTTTGGGCTGAGGGGGAGTTTGAGTATCCTTAGTAGGACACATATTTTAGGTTATCCAAATTAATTTCATGAACCCAATTACGGTCCACCATAATAGAAATAATGAGACCTAGATGTGTTACCCACTGAAATATTATATAACAGCCATGACTGAATAGACTTATGTATTTCCCAGAACAGAACTTTAATCATCTAGGCCTGATTAACTGTGACTGTCAAACTGTTTCTTTAGTACAGTGACATAACTTAACACTTTCAGTTGTGAATGTAAGTTTCTCAATTACCATGACTGATCATTCCAGTCATACTACGTTATCTCACAGTAAAAAATAACATCATAATAAGGTGACATCATTTTTTGACGAAAATCACACCAAAATGGGAAGAAACAAATTATTCAACTCAAGCTTGTCGATTACTACAGATATCACTTTCGCAGCCATCGCAGGGGGAGTGGACCCGCACACGATAGCTGTGGTTTGGTGGTTAACGAAGTAGACTACTGATCTTCCTTTGATGTAAGGCTCATAGGATTAAGTTCCCTTGTTGGTCTTAGGTTCATGTATATGGGGCACTCACACAAGGTGCCTCTGGTAATTGGGATAATTTATTTTACAAGAGGTTTCCTCTTGGTTTCCAAAGTATAACTATTAAAATAGGCCAAAGTGAAAAAAGGACCATCTGTCGTCATATAAGTGAGTTCCATGTTAAAGCCCCGACCACACCAACCACTCTAGAGAGTGATGTTTTCAAATGGTATTCCTTAACTCTTGTTTAATAGCTTTTACAATGGAAGTTAATATGTAACACTACATGTAGTTCTCAACCAAATAATTTACCAGAGTCAGAGCTCTTAAATTGATTCGCTTTCTTTCAGTCTTCCTCAACAATATATAAAAACAACCGTATTGGAACCATTAACTCGAAATCAATTTAGTGTAAAAAGCTAAATCTTCCCAAAGAAGTAAATTATGTTAGTCATTAAGGTTAAGAAGTTCAATAGAACTAGGTTTATTGCTGGCAATAAATATAAATTTCCTAATGTTACGTAACTTGTAGAGTTAAGATGGAGGCAGGTGGGCAGCCAGGGATTCATTGGTTTAACATGGTTAAAGTAAATCTAAATTTGGTGGCATCACACAGACATAGCCATTTTATTCCCTTTACACATATCAGTCAGCACAACTTGCTCTGTATTTATATTGTCTGTTTCGATAAATTGAGCCAGACTATCGCCCAATCACACCCACTTTAACCACTTATTGTGTCCAGATATATCTGATCTATTTTAAGCCTTTGAATCAGCTGATTATTTTTGTTGGTGTCAGACTTGCTGCACTGAGTGAGTCTCCTGGAAACCTCCCTCTTGCAGTACTCCTATAAATGTTATTTTTGTTGGTGTCAGACTTGATGTACTGAGTGAGTCTCCTGGAAACCTCCCTCTTTCAGTACTCCTTTAAATGTTATTTTTGTTGGTGTCAGACTTGGTGTACTGAGTGAGTCTCCTGGAAACCTCCCTCTTTCAGTACTCCTATAAATGTTGTTTGAGTGACCACTAGCAGAGCCCTACAACTGTTGCTTATTTGACAGATTGAACCGGTTTGAGAACATCTTTTTTGCCTTGTTGCTATCAGATCTAAGCAGGGTTAGAAATAGTGGGTGCATAGGTGCACCAGTGCATTCAGATTTATCTTTGTGCACCTAGATTTATCCTTCTGAACCCAGAATATTTTCTCAAGACCATTAATAAATTATTTGGGTGGCCTGGGTGCACCCAACTTTTCTCTTTTAATTCTAACCCTGGATCTAAGTGACAACATGAAGTTGATATTGTTGCAGCTTAGTTTTAAGCTCCTTTATCGTCCTGTCTTGTAGGGGTTTGCCAAAACTCAGTGCCGTCAAGGGTGCTACCCTTCACTCATTGAGCTGTCGCGTCCTCATATGAGTGAAATAACCTTAAGGACAGTGTTAAACCCTATCAAATAAACAAATTAACCACTCTAACACATCTCTATCAGTTGATACACAATGTGACTGAGTTGAGTTATTTTTTCCTGCACATGATTTACAGCATAGACATCTGTTGACATCAGGTTATTGTCTAGTGTCTATTTACTGTATCATGCTAGCAAGGTCTGTTGTGTAACAACTTACAGTGACTGCCATTATTATAGGTAACAAGTATATTTTTGTAAAAATAGCATTGAATAGGCTGACCTGTAATGGAACTTCGCTGGAAGTGGGAATAATAATATGCATCAGGTTAATGGCCCGTGTAATGAAAATAGTTTATTTGTGTTATAAATGCAGTATTCAAGGTAACTTCACTGGGATAATATGTAGGAGGTGCGAGTTCACTATTGTAGGAGCAGGACACCACCTACGCAAGTTTGAAGTGTAGCACCACGGCGGATAATGATTTTCTGTATTCCTCTGTAATTTTAATGAATTTCCTGGAGATGGTTGTGACCGGCAAGTCTTTATTCCATCTATTTGGATGCAATATTTGTAAGGTTCGGTGTAACGAGTAAAAAAACCCTGATTATCAGGCAGTTGATAATGGCTTTGGGTACACTTGGCTATGACTGGCTGTACATGACCCCAAATCAATATGTCTGTAGCATGGCAGCGGTCTCCAGCCGGCTGCTCAGAACCGACAAGTGGTAGAGTCACCGAGCACTGTTTAGCAGCACTGCTATATCGCCAACAGTAATGTACAAGTCTTGTCATACTGTTGATTCTCTTTTTCAGCCGTCGGATAGGCCTGGCAATGATATCGGGAACTGCTGCTTGGCGGAACTTCAGTTAGGCAAGCTATTCATCGAAGACATAGTCTCAGTAGAACCGGTCTATCTGTCTTGGCTCCAATCTCTGTGAAATTGTGCCCTGGACTACAATGGCTTCCACACCGCATATTTATGACGCTTTAACGCTCTATTAACAATAGCTGAATTTTAGAGCTGTGGTATAGAACTCAATACCCCACTGACTTATTCCAGATTGATTAGGAAAAGACATATTTGTTCCACTACATTGCTGGCTTCACAGGAACCTTTGAGGTAAGTTGTTAAAATATAACATATAATATATTAATTTTTTTATACAGGCATTGACCAGATAGTAGGCCTATGTCATTGCCTACTTAGACACTCTTCAATTAACATGACTTACATGGTTTTACTCATTAAATGTTGTTAATATCTTAGATTTCGGGATATAGTGTATAATGTTCAGATGCATTAAGTGATACATCTAAGATATCTTTTTTTAATAATTTGGATTCAGCTTGTCTTTTTATTTTGATGACAGTTACCTGCATTTTATTAATTGGATTAATTTGGGTTAACAGATATGATGGACACCTTTATTAAAAACTCTCAGTTTAGGACTGTAGAAAACATTTCGTATTATTGATTAAAAAAAAATAAAACAAAAAACAGATTCCCGGGACTACAGGAATAATTACATATTCTATAAAATTCCCACAAATATAAGAGGGAAAGTTCAGTTTTTGATATGAATATCCCTTATACATCATTGGAGTGTGCAAAGGTTCTACTTGAATAGAAGTAGATGCACTAACTTTGTGGTAATTACTAGATGCCTTTTATATGACATAAGTTGCATCTATGTAAACAGGCTGTAAAATGTATAACATGAAGACTCCATTGATGACTATACATGTATAATGTCCGTTTATTTTGTCTACCTGTCATAGTCTGAAACTATCCATTTCTTATTGTCTATCATTATGATTATAGTTGAAACAAATTTAATTTATTTTATAGATTATTTGAATAACTATTGAATTGTATGATAATTTGTATGAAAAAAGGTTTTTAATTTCTTTCAAACACGAAATTTCAAGCCCAAAATTTCTTGCCAAATAAAGGTACAACGTGTACAGGTTGTACAGTGTTACTTAAATGCTTTTCCTTATTAAAAGTTTGACATACATGCAGTAGGCCTATCATCCCTACTGTTCTGAGGTCGTAAGTCCACGCCATTGCTATACATATTAAAAGCATCTACTCAATGTTTCTTCAATGCTATTTCTTATTAACATTTTGACAAAATTACTGTTCTCTCTTGAGATCAGCACTTTTGCTTTATAGACATAAATATTAAACAACTCTACTCTTATTTCTGAAGTACAGGCTATGTGTTATAGAGGAAGAGAAAGTGTTTAACCACTGTGAAATAAGAAAGTCGATCCAATCGTGCTAACATATCTGTCTAACAAGAGTGAGGATTCCCTCATTCATCCCAGTCTTTAATAGAAGTGATTTTCTGTTATAGCATTAACTTTCCATCACATATACTTAAAGAATGATCATTTAAATTCCCTAAAATATGAAAGAATATTAATAATGTTTAATATTTTAATCACTGTTTAATCAGTTTAGAGTGCATGCAAGACTGTTAGAGCAATTTGTTCCAAATTAAATCTCAATATCTGAAATGTCTGTTGGACGTTCTAGACTTCGCCTTTCTAGTTTTACATTTAATTCTTCCCCTACTTCAAATGAAAAAAATGTTATACAAACATTGATAAACGTCCAATCTTATTCGCATAAAATCTCCTTCATTGATTGTCAAACTAAACAATAGTAACAAAGAAAAAGGTATTTATCAAAGTCAATTTCTGACTTGTAAACAGTTAAACAATGTTTTAATTGGATTTCAGTCGATAACACAGCAAATATTTCATTCATATCTTAACTTTATTTTAGTTTCTGTATATGTACTTGTCTAGTTCTATGTTAAAACTTCAAGATGGGTAAAATTCCTATCCAAAAATCACTTTCACTGTGATCACAGAAGGCCACATAAGTGAGGAGAGTTATTCGACATGCCTAACTCTGGCTGAGCCATGCTGGCAGTGAGGGTATGCTGCAGGAATCTCACAACTAATCCTGTAACTCGCTCTCTGGTTAACAACTTTGTTACTTTAATTGTTTCAGCACTGACCAAATTCAAATTGAAATTTTGGTTTCACATGAGCTGCATTATTGTACTTGCACATTTTTCAATGGTGATTATCATAATGAGTATAGTTGAAACAGTTTTCATGAACTGGTAACAGTTGTATGTTTTGAACGAATTCCAGTTGATGAATTTCTAGTCAATGTAGAAAATAAATAAGCTTTGTATAATATCCCCTCATGAGCTAAATCATGAGCTTTGTTGAAATATAATACGTGACCATGTATGTACCTTTAATTGCATCTACATGGAGTTCAAAGATCTTGCCAAATTGTTGATCAAATAATTATGAGGGCATGGTATCGCATATATTTCATCATAATTAAGGAAATAAGCTTACAGTGTAATTTATTATTTGGATTTTAATAAATTGACCAACTGCCATATAGTGCTGTTGAATTAACAACCAGGAATAAACATCTTGTTATTGTTGTTGTCTTTTTTCTTCCTTATCATCTTGAGACAAACAACAAAAAGTAAAATATTCAAGTGGCAATGGATTTATGTTCTTCTTTTATGCTTTTGAGTATAAATTTTTACATTTATAAATTTATTGCCGATTCACATCGTGCTTTGTGCTTGTCTTGTTTTTGATCATTCCTCCTCTTGAAGAAACAGGCAACCTTTCTAACATAGTCTAAGTTAAATCAAGGTGATGAACTACATTAAAATTTGTAATAAGTTATGTGATATCTCAAAACTACAAATTAATTATTTACAGGATTTCTTTGTCTATTTTTAATAAGTGTGGTTATTGCATATCTTCAGTTACATGTAGATCAAACTTGGTTTTCTTTCAATCATTGGCCTTCATTTCCTCATAACGCGAAAAATAATTGCAGCCTGAAAAACCCAATCAAAGAAACAATTATTCGCTCCAGTTTATGACCAAATCTTCATTTTAACATGTGTCAAGCCATTTAAGGGCATGCAATGTTACATGTCTTTGATTATGTCAAGTTCTTTACTGGTTATTTGATCATGTAAGCCATTATATTACAATTTGGGCCACAGTTTTCCACCAAAACATAAAATTACAGTATTAATGTTTTATTCCCATTGAAATCTCAGTTTGTTTATTAGTGGCCCTATTTATTTTGTATATTTCTTTATCTTAATAACATAATTCAATTGTTATCTTGCCAAAAGGTCTTTATCTTTAAGCTCATATTTTCTTTCATCTATTCTTCCTGTAAAGTCAAACATCAGATTTTGACACATTACATTAAAGCCCAGGGGAAAGTCATGCCTTAGATCCTATGAACTTCACTACATCTTGTAAGGTCATTTCTTTGCAATTTTCTTTCCATTGTGTTAGCATTAATCTCTAAAACCCACATCAGTTGAAAAAAAGCCTTGTAGGATCTGCTTTTATCTGAATTAGTCTGTCACATTGGTTTTACGTCTCAGGTGGCCATTTTGTTTTTTGTTAACCTCTCATTTCTCAAGGGAAGGTAATTTGTTACATGACGTTTTTACTGCTGGATGAGAAGCAATGGAAGCTAACCAATAGGGAGGCTTGTTGAATCAAATTTCAACGATTGGCCAATAATCTTTACATTTGTTCGTGGTTTAATGTGCCCTTTTGACATGACAGTTACAAGCTAATGTAGATGGATGACCTTGTTGGCAATATTTTTTTACATCCAGTTTCTAGCCTTCTAGTTAAGTTAGCATAATGAAAGCTATAAACATGAAACTGGAAGTCCTTAATATATTTTACATTCTTGCAGTTTCGACAAATGACTCATAAAACAGGTTAATAATTCTAACATAATTCACTGCCTCTAAACAAGAAGGGCTCAATCACAACTGCTTATCATAGTGTGGGTATGCCACCCCTGGGTGTTGCTAAAACTAATCACTGAATTGTTGTCCAGGTGTCACTGGGACTGGGTGTCATTTAGCATAAAAGATTAGATAAATGGCTATTTAACTTGGTGCCAGGATATTGCGTCAGTATACTGTGACTGGGTGTTCATTAACTTAACGGACTAGTGCAATTACTTTTTAGCCCAGAATCATAGTTTGATTAGGTGTAACGTGTTGCTCAGCTGAAAGGAACAGTGCAATGGCTTATTAGTCCAGTGTCAGTATAGTTTGACTGGGTGTTCAATGCTCAACTGGAAGGAATAGTGCAGTGACTTCTTGGCCCTGTGTCAGTATAGTTGACTGGGTGTACGATGCTCAGCTGAAAGGAATAGCGCAGCAACGTCTTGGTCCTGTGTCAGCCTAATGTGACTGGGTGTCGCTAAGCTTAAAAGGAATAGTGAAATGGCTTATCAGTCCAGTGTCATTATAGTTTAACTGGGTGTTCAATGCTCAGCTGAAAGGAATAGTGCAGAGATGTCTTGACCCTGTGTCAGCCTAAGGTGACTGGGTGCTGCTCAGCTTCAGGAACAGACTAGTGCAGGGACTTTTTGGCCCAGTGTCAGTATAGTTTGGTTGGGTTTTGCTTTAAAAGCAACAGCATGGCTCTTTTTTAACAGACTATAAGGCCTATGCTGTAATCTTTTCTGACAGAACCTTCAAATCGGTCCTCTAAAATTTTGTGAGATAACCTAACATTTGCATTTCCCACTGGGTAGTTGTTTTTATACATACATATTAAAACGTGCCTTTGTGAAAAATAAATCAAAATTGCTTGAAAATACAATCTTCATTCATAATCAGATGACAAAATTTGTTATCTGATTATGAATGAAGATTGTATTTTAAAGCAATTTTGCTTTAAAACCATGGGGAAAACCCGTTCTGTCCGTTTTCCCCATAAAACTATGGGGAAAACCCGTTCTGTCCGTTCTTCCCAAAAGCACAGGTCTGTAATGGGTTTGGTTTTTAAATAATAAATAACATTTCTTTTTTCTATTATTGTTTCTTACGTCCCTGATTCCATTGACCGTAAACACATTCAGACAATTTACAAATATGTAGGCTAGCCTATGTCAATTATTTCTCTCAATTTATCTTGGGTTCAAATTTGACCCAAAAAGAAAACTTGTTTATTCAAGTTTATTCAATTCTTACTCATACAGATCAGCTGGTCCATTTACAGAGAAGATAACAATGAGGATAACAATGGAGTAAAACATTGAGTGATCATAAAATGAGCAATTCAAACAAGAATAATACTATTTACAAGATACAACAATAGAAACTGCAATAAATTAGAGTTAAGATAAACTAAGATTTAAAAAATGCTATATCACGGCATTAAGCCCTGAAATTATTCAATGTACTAAAAATATCTATATTAAAACTAACACAGATGTTATTAAAAAGTATTTGCGAACGAATGATCACATGGTTTTTTCTCACTAAAAGTCTGGCATTTTTAGGGTAAAAGACATCTTTTGAACGAGAGGCTCTCGAAGGTACACGATAAGAAATACTACACGTAAGAGACGGAGAATTAAAAGAACCATGTACACATTTATGCAAAAAAAGAAGATCAAAATATCTCCTACGACTAGCAAGATCAGGTAGATTAAAATATTTACAAAGATTAAAATATTCTTCTTTAGTGTATTGAACGGATGATTTAAAACAAAGGAACTTTAAAAAGCGTCTTTGTACTGATTCCAGCCGATCGCTTAGTCCTTTCTGGTGAGGAGTCCATATTACACATGCATATTCCAAGTTACTGCGGACCAAAGCAATATATAACGATTTTATTGCATTAATATTTGAAAAAGATTGACAATTTTGTTTAATATGCAGCTGAATATTTACGTCTCTGAGGCCAAACATCGTTTGTTTTTGGTCGTAATTTCGGTGAGAAGAAGTCCTTCCGCGTTTTAATACCGCGGACATGTATTTACACATATGTTATACTACATGCAAGTGGAATAAAGAAGACTTGTAATCAAAATATTGTCAACAAAATCTAATCCAGGGATAATAAATTCCGTGGATGGTTTTTATCCACCTTAGCTTCTAATCTTTGAATTGATATACAGTAAAGCTCACTCATTTTCTTCTGCAACGAGATAACTGAATTCTTCTTGTGTATCGAACAGTGGGTTAGCCTCACCGCCCAAGCGATCACCGATGTCCTTCTTCGGGGGACTGAAGGTTCGATTACCAGCTATTTGTTGTTGTTGATATCCGTCCACAACTCGTTTTTGTCTGGACTGAAATTAAATGTCATTGATTGATTGATTAGTTTGTGTTCACCATCGCACTCTTGAGTGTTTATTTATTTTATTTTTATTTAAAACTGGACACGTTATTGTGCATTTCTTGGGCATGCTGTGAAGATTAGGTTATCACATAGACCAACTAAATATTGAATGAACATAACATGTTACCCTTATAGCCAGAAAGCAAAATTCTGACGGAATGCACGTCATTCACGGCAAACAACGTGACAATACTTGCTTTGCCACCTCATTAGGATACGGTCCATTGCAAGTCCTGCTCTTTGCTAGATGACTGACTGGCTGATCGATAACTAACTTACACCATGCACTCACGGAATCATCGGCACTGTGTAAAAAGTTGTCGAAGGTCACGATTTGATTACCTATAATACAGGCAGTAAGGTTAGGCCACCCACTTCAGACAAAACTTGTCGAAGGTCACGATTTGATTACCTATAATACTGGCAGTAAGGTTAGGCCACCCAGTTCAGACACAACTTGTCGAAGGTCACGATTTGATTACCTATAATACTGGCAGTAAGGTTAGGTCACCCAGTTCAGACTAACTTGTCGAAGGTCACGATTTGATTACCTATAATACTGGCAGTAAGGTGAGGCCACCCAGTTCAGACACAACTTGTTGAAGGTCACGATCTGATTATCTATAATAGTGGCAGTAACGTTAGGCCACCCAGTTCAGACGAACTTGTCGAAGGTCACGATTTGATTACCTATAATACTGGCAGTAAGGTTAGGCCACCCAGTTCAGACGAACTTGTCGAAGGTCACGATTTGATTACCTATAATACGGGCAGTAAGGTTAGGCCACCCAGTTCAGACACAACTTGTCGAAGGTCACGATTTGATTACCTATAATACTGGCAGTA
>JAVFBX010215304.1:0-11697 GCA_034783855.1 Mopalia kennerleyi | reverse complement strand
ATCTGAATATGGTAAGACAAAAGGTCTGGATTAATTGTATCATGAAGTTTGTTCGAAGACCTGCTCACTAGTATATACACATGTATGTAAACTGTCAAATCAAGGAAAATTAAGAGGAGTGGAAATCTGTTTCAACTGTATCGGTTGTAACATGTTTTATAACGATGGTTATGATTTTACATCAAATGACCGTCAATAAAAGAGTAATTATTCAACGATTGGAAAACGACAACAAGTCACTACTGACACAGCCTGGTAACTTGTAATACTGTTTGTTTATCTTGATAAATGGTAGCAATTTGACCATACCGTGGACACCCACACAGTCTGTGACGTCAGCTCGGCCTGAGATTGATTGTTTTAGGAGTGTTGTGAATGGTGAATGGACCACATCTGCTCTCCACAGTCCAGTCCAACATGAAGGGAGGATTAAACTTGACAGGGCGATTCTATTAATCACAACTTCTCAAAATCACTACACGTTCTAATTTCCTCTGGATTAGGCCACACTAGTAGATTACTAGATACTAAATCCACTGTAACTGGTATTAGAAACATTAAACAATGTTTGTTTACCAGCGTCTGTTTTTCTAAGTCAAGAAAAGTTGTGTGGGAATATTTCAACAATTGTTTACGCCACACTTTGCGAAGAACAAGACAGCAATCCAAATCGGAAATTGCTGCATTTCCTCTCAAATATGCCAACGTTTACATTGGGCGTTTGCTCAACAACAAACATTTGTATCAAAGTGTGGTTTTGTGGGGTGAAACAAATTTTCATAGACGCTAATCCATTAAATAAACAAGTGCAACATGTTATATGATTTTTTTTTTAAACTGAAAGAGTCAAAATAGAACAAATAACTGCATAATCTTTGACTTCATCTCAAAGCCTTTATAAGGTCTAAACATTTTTTTTCTTTTGGGGTCGGGGTGTTGTTGTGCTTTACGGAGAGTAAACAAGTAATTGATCAACAAGATTCAATCCGTATTACATGCAGAATAGAAACGTTTCTAGTCTAAAATCGCCCACAAATGAAGAAAATGATTGAGGCCTTCACAGATCTGCCTACCCGGTGTATTCTGGAGTATTTCACATGGATACTCCAAATAGGCCATTAAAATACATACAGAAGTAAATTTTCTGTGCTATGTTGGGACACAAAATCGCTAGAAAATACCCCTGAACAACAATTATTTTACACATAAATTTCTTCTTGGGTAGGCAAGTCAATCAACATGTTCCATAATTACGCAATAGAGATCATCGCTGACTAACATATGACTCCAACTTGCACCTTCTTCTATGTTCCAAGTAAACACGTTTCGAACTAAGTATCCTGGTTTTAAAAAGTAAGCCAATTATACAAAACATTCTTGTTCAGTTTTTTTTTTTTGAAGCAGGAGATTTGAAGAGAAGGATTCAATTATAACTGATTTTGTGTTGATATTCCAAAGAAAATAAATAATTGTGAAATCTGTCTTTGTTTGCACTGGCACGATAATTATTCATATTAGTTTTACAAACAATGATGGATGAGTTTGTGCTAGTTATTCCTCAGATTTATTTGTTTAAACCGTTGTTGTTTTTGTCTTGTTTTAAATCGTTCGGGAAATCTTTTTAATAATCAGCTTTGCATTAGATATCGTGTTGCTACAAAATAACTGTCCAGCCTTGATTGATACTAGGATGTTATTCGAGAAATTCGCATGTCTAAGAAACCTTATGACAGTGTCAGAAATATTATAAACCTTGGTTGGAGGCCCCGTAGATCAAATACAGAAAGCATTGCCATTCAGACTGAAGTCCAATGCAATGTAGATTTTGGTATCACATATGTTGTGTCTCAGAAGTTGGTATCTTTGAACTTCTAGTCTGTAAGCTGCTAAAATAAGGTTTCTGCCATTAAACCATCGAGAAAGCATTGTTTGATTTTCTGTTGGATTTGGAGTTGACGAGGCACGTAAGATCATTTCACTCGTGATTGCGTATAAACCCAATGGGAGAAGGAAACTACCATCAATGCCCCTGGCAACAAGCAAGGACATAAGATGACAATCACAAAACCCACTACAATGACATCACGGATAGGTTTCTTGTCCCCGTCAGTTCCCAGAGCACCAGGGCAACATGAAACTCTTCCCAACGTCCCGCACAAAACACAGTAGAAACTGCACTAAATCCCGGATATTCGCACTCTATTGTACAATCTCTCGTGTAGTGGAATGACTACATTTAAAACAATAACGAATAAAAAACGTTTCAAAACTTGAACCACGAGGAGTAGAAATAAACCAAATCTCGAATGATGTGTTCATCTCTTTGTTTGTTCGATTGATTGTGGTTTAACGTGGTCATAAGGAGTATTTTCCTATATGAAGATGGGTTATTCCTTTCTCAGTGTACCTTAATTAAATACGATGGAAAACCGAGAGGAAACCTGCTCAACACCACACCTGCGATTACTAGAGTTACATCGTTTGACTCTATCATATACTTGAGGGTACATATGAAATAAGGAGTAGGATATTAGTCCAAACTGCTAGCATCTAAACCAGGACTGCGGGCCTCAATGCTGGAATAGAGTCGGGAATATACCCCTTCAGGATCTCCAAACGGTGCCGCATGCTGGGAGATCTTAATGTAGTATTGCTGGTAGCTCGGCTGTATAAATGATATTACAGCCTAAAACATTAAGTAGCCTGGCATCTTTATCATTTTATAGTATTGTCAATTGCTTTTCCATGATATGGTGATATGGGGCCATACAGTCAACTGCGCAAATGGGTTAAAGGAAGCTTGCAGACTAAGACCCGATTAAAGTCTTCATCGGGATCCACCTTAATCAGTATAACACGAAGGCTGCTTCTCCAGTTCGGAAAACGCCTTCGTAGAATAAACTAACAGTCATCAGAGCTCCAATACTCCCCGACCATGTTTAAATTATGCAGATCGTGCGTATATAGACAGCAAATGTTTTCTTTCATTTTTTTTTTGGTTTACACAAATGTTAAAACTGTAAAAGTATTCAGAAAAGCAAGCAATAGATTTTGTTCGATGGCTTATATGCATGTTACATTTTCCAATTTAAAGGTTGTTAACACTCTTGTCTCTTGAGGTTTTTCTCTTTGCTGCATCAATCAATCCTGCTGGCATATTTACCAAACTTATATTATTTCTTAAGCCGATAATGCAGCCGAAGACATGCAAATATGTCCTTATTGTACAGAAGATTTATACAATGGATTCAAACTGGCTTAATTTTATGCGCATATATACGACAACACTAAACCATTCGCCAGATTAACATTGCAATAGTATATTTAATCAAACATATTGGGTTCTGTTCGTAAGGGAGCGAATAAGATGAAACAATACAGATAAATGAACAATAAAGAGATGTACAGCACGGTTAGAATAAATGCATGTAATTGAGTCAAGGCGGAAGCTACATGTAATTCGGTCCTAAACTTATTAAACAGTATTGTTATCTTTCTGGTAGGCCTATACACGATCTGCAATTATTACAATTATTACAACAAAAATTGTATTAATTTGGTCTTCTGGAAGATTATTGCAAAACTGTGTACATTGTTTGTTTTATAAGAAGTTGAATCACCTTGAAGCCATACTTATGCTCACTGATTTCATAAAAAAGAAGAATCCAGCAAAATGCCATGACGTACATAGATATTGACGATAAGAGTTAAGACCTTGAGTAAAGTTAATTCTGCAAGCTTAACCGATAGTTCAATGGCCTCAAACAATTGATGTCCTAACCGACCCAGTTCTGACTTGCAGGGGAAAACTCACAAGAGGCTTTCTGGAAGACAAAACAATTCTATGTAAGAGAATTTTCTTGTTAAAAACCTGCCTCCGAAATGAAAAAAGAGAAAACATGTGAACATAAATAACCAAAGCTTTTTTTTGTTTTATACAGAATATAGAGAAACCTTGGTTGATTCTATTGTTTAATTTCATTGGGGTTTTAAATTGTGCTAGTTAGTTTTTTAACTCAAATAAAGGCGTGTCAGTTTGTCTGATGGAGATTGTTTGTTTGACGAGGGTTTTAGCGGCACGTTTCTTCATTGATATGACAGGGTCGAGCCCAGTTGGCAAAGGAACCCGCCCTCGATTCACTAGCAACAGTCACAGTAACGCCTGTCTTTGATAACCGGACAAGTCCAAACAAAGTTCAATAGTAATTGAAAAATGTTCTGCAATGAGAATCAGCATAATTTTATTAAGAAGTGAGCAATTCTGCCATATCAGTCTGGTATTGAGTTTCCTATTATAATTCATAATTTTGAGGATATGTAGTTATGTAATTACCACGTGATGAGTTAACCCAGGCGCTTAATCTACCTAGTCTATTAGTCCAAACGCGACTTAAGAGATGTAAAAATATGTGAAATTCCACTGGAAGGGATGGGAATGTTGATGAAACGAGATAAATGGTTCCCCCAAGTCATGGGTAAGAATTTGACACTCTATGCACTTGTGACGTGTGCAATCCAAAAGTGTAGCTGAGCAATCGGCAGAACTGCGCGAGATTCTCCTTACGTGTTGCTATAATCATCGCTATGTGCCGCCGTGGTGCTTGTATGGATATGTACCAATCTCGTACATTTTGTTCGCCGGGAGTCTAATTACCGACGTAGGCACAATAGCCACACACGCATGAACAACCCTAACTTATTGTTGTTTTTAGAATACGTAAATTTAATTTAAGACTGGATATGTTCTGAACCAAAACCAGATGGGAACTGTATCAATCAACTGACCTTATTAAATGCATGTAATAATGACGAAGAACGTATTACATTCGATATGATGTGCCCAGTACATCCTATGACGCCTGAGAGCGTAGATGAAACCAAGAGGAAGAATATCGAAAAGCTTTATGTAAAATAAAATATAAAAATGAAAATAATTTTAATCTAAGAATATATATATATGTGTACTCAAGTGACATGTACTCGTTGGGTCAAAATAAACAAAAACAAGTATCCCTTTAAGCTTACCATTCTGTGTCCCTTTGCATAAATTATTGCAAGTTCTGATTAGAAATAGTTTATTTGTAGCCGTTAATCTATTTTTCGGGAAGATTTCAAAACAACAATGTGGACGTCAGTAGGAAGCTCGTCCTAAATTTGTAATAGCGTTGTACGAAAGATGGACAAAATCGAGAAAACATGGAGTAATCGTTTCAACTAAGATTCATTTTGATCATATAAACCACTAAAAAAGTGTTTTTTCTGTCAATATAAATTCAAATATAACATTTTCTTATTAGCATTCTCCAGCCTTCGATGTAAGATTTTAAGTAAATAACCACGGGCTGCTTGATCCTGCCAGTTACATTTTTCAAGTATAGCGCATGTATCTAAAATCCATCTGTGGCGCCGCTTCTCGTCATATCAAAATAGTTTCGAGCTAATGTGGAGTTGACCCGTATAAAGGGAAACCACTCGACAGCTAATGACAGCACACTGTGTTGTAATACAAGAGTAGTCTTTCTTTATCCGTGAGCCAAAACGATCGTTTAAACAGGGTACAGTCAACTGCCAAAATGATTTCGGCGTACCGTCAAGATGAATTCTTTTAAAGGGTAAAGATAGCTGCCGTAAAAAGTATGGCTTTGAACAATCTTTAATGAAATTTCGAATGACGCATTCGTACTGTAAATGGTGCCATCCCATAATCTATTAAAAGTGTTGGTAAGACTTTTCAAGACATTGTGTCCAATACATTACCTGAATCTGAAATCTTATTGTACACATTTTTTTAGATTTGTTTTACCGACGCACGTCATTCTTAAACTATTTTCATTTAACTTCTGTGTTTTTGTTGGTATACTGGCGCCATTAGTGTATCCAAATATGCCTTACATGTGTTGCAAAGTTCTTATATATCTTTGATGAATGTTCCATTAATTTGCCTTTAATGTGTAGTGACTCCGCGAACACGCAAAGCTACGAGGAAGAGGAAGCGAAGATGCGAGTGCTATACAGAAAGGTGGACTGTGTTAAATGCTAAATGAAAACGACAATTTAAAGAACAAATCAATTAAACAAATACAGGAATTTGGACAAACTTGCCCAGGGTGTATATCTCATCCATACGACGGCTATATATTACTACACTCTAAGAAAATTAACACGACAATAAACTAACACTGGTATTCTTAGAAATAAAGGTTCGTTGGGGGGTTTTTTTTAGAAAAGAGGACGGTTCTATATTGAACCATTACGACAGAAACGGTTATACTAGAAGAAAGGGAGAAATACAGTTGCTGTCAGGGTTCCATACAGAACCATAAAGGGTCCCACCAGCGCCACGATTGAATAACCTGAAGGGTTCCATTAGAGCCATATTTTATAAGAGCGTAGTCAGATCATCGGACTTCCAGAGGGTCTTGCAATATATATATTCTGCCAATTCAGCAAATGCACCAATATAAGTATATTTTCTTGAATTCATCAGACTCGTTGATTAATTCATACTGCATGCTGGCTTATTGCCTCATATTCTAATGATAAGCTTCGTTTATTTATATGTTTACTTAAAGTCGTACCAGAGGGTGCTTTACTTATGTATTTACATGTATTACGACAGATCGTCCGTAGTTTAACACAATGAGAAACTGAGGAAAAAAACATGTGAAAGAACATCTCCGCGATAACCCGATTTATCTCTTGGGACTCCATAAAATACTCGAAGTTGACAAGTGGATTCGAACCTATAAACAGTACATCGACAGAAAGATCAGTATAGTCCGATCTGTTTACCAATGAACCATGGCCCAAAACAAGAACGTATTGGCATTAGCGATGGAGGGGGCAGGTGGCAAGGGGGGGGGGGTCTCATATTTGACCGTTTTAGCGTCCTTGCGGGAAGAAGGGCTTAACTATTGTATCAACAACCATTCAGTTTAATTCATAACTTGCCGCAAGTTTCAATCGGCGAAAACTGCTGCCCACGAGTATTTGTTAATTATTTTCTTTTTCAGACAAAATATTGTTTGCTGATTACAGGTTTACATTTATATGGCGATATCCCCGGTGGCCGTGGTGTATTACGGCCGCAGCTGTCTTCATCTCAAGGTTGTTATTCTTTTACACACCAACCATCCCACACATCATTTAAAAAGCTCTCTGTACGACCAGATGCTAAAACATAACTTTCACATATCGCAAAGTGAAAGTGCAGCAGCGATTTAAAAGGTAAGTGGTTAATCGTTTATTTATAATAAAAAAAAGTGATCACATAATTTTAAAAAGAGGTATACATTCGTTTTCAAGTTTTATGAATGTTTTAGAATTGAGATAAGCTTATTTGTAGACAGTGTCAAGCGTATTGACAGTGATTCCATCATAGTGTCTTTTGTTCGATACGAATTCGACCATATGGTCACCCGTATTGAATAGAATTCGACAATATCGTCTCCCATATAGTGATTAATTTCCGTTAATTTCGTCGTATTGATTAGAATTCATCAAAATCGTCACTTGAAGTAATTATTATTTGATAAAAGTGTTGCTCATATTGATAAGAATTCTACAATATCATCGCGTGTATTGAATATTATTTGATAATATCGTCGCGTGTATTGAATATTATTTGATAATATCATCGCGTGTATTGAATATTATTTGATAATATCGTCGCGTGTATTGAATATTATTTGATAACTCATTTGATTTGATAGTGTCGCTTGTTTTGATGACAATTCGACAAATTTGTCGCCTTTATTCATCAGAATTTGTTACCAGTGGCCTCGCCAAAAGGTGGCTAGGGCTGGCTGAAGCCACCCCAACTTAAGCCCCAGCCACCCCTTCAGCCACCCCACTTTAGGAAATAAAAAAAAATTTGAAAGCAATAAAATGCTGTAGACCACTTTTCGCAGGGTAATACATTTTGTGTGTTATGCGCATGTTTTTGCACGAAAGTAGAAGGTCAAGAAAGTATAGCTTTTTGTGAATGTCAAGTGGACCTACACAACAACATTTGAACGGAAAATACCGTACTTCATTTTCACCTGAGCTCAGTTAGCCTACATATTCAGTGTATGTTGATGTTGGTTTTTTGTCAACGTCACAGTTTTGTGGTGGTACATAATTTTTACAAAGAATTGGTACTGCAAAGCAATAAAATTAATATATAAAAAATCTTTCTTAATTCATCCAAAAAGTAGTGCATTAGTAAATTTTCTTTGCAAATAAAGATAATTCCAATGTTGGTATATTGATTTCATGTTCTTTCAATTTGTATAATAATCCATATTTTTCAAAATATTAATTATTTATGAAAGTAACAAGTGCTATACATAGAGATATGGATAACAAGTATGAGTATTAGGAGCTCTAAAATGGCACCATTCCATCAGGCAAATTTTTTTTTTTCAAACAGACGGCAGGGGGGACACCCCACTCCCGGACAATACCCCGCTCGGGCAAAGGTGCCCTCGACTGAAGTTTCGCTTCAGATTGTCCAGCCCCTCGCCACTGTTCCTTACTTTCGTCCCACGTAATTCTTAAAATGCACTTATACCGTCCGCTGTGTTGAAAGTTATTTGGCAATGTCGTTTCTGTTATTGCCTAGAACTCATTGGTATCTAGTTTGGGATTTTATTAAAATTCGTTGATATCGTCCCTCGTATCGTCGCTGGTATTAATTAGTATTCGACATGATTGTCGTTGATATTGATTAGAATTTTGGAGACGGTTATAACCGTTCTGTTTGCTCTTATACTCTAGTAAAGGGTCGATGTCGCCCCAAAATAATCTCTTCTTTGAAAATGTCACGGTAATTGTATAAAAGTTCAAACTTCCACTTTTAATTAAAAATTACGGACTCATTTCTATGTTCTTAACCGAAATTGGGTTTATAATTTTTAATCTTTTCTTAATTTTTGCACAGAATTAAGGCTTCTAGCTTTTGCAAGTTAAGAAATCGTGTGGTTCTCTAGTGCCACGAAAGTCATCACTCAAGGAATAACTATGGACATTTTTTTTTTAGTAATGTTGTGTCCTTTAGATTCAAACACTTAGTAGTATTTCTCTAAAACGTGCATCTTCCCAAGGCAGTGGCAACAATGCATAAGGCCACACCCATTCCCTTGGACCCTTGACCCAACTGCCCGCAAAAATGTGACAAACATTTCATTGGATTTCATTTAATGTCGCCATTTGGTTGTTGGTAATATTAAAGCACACAGCTTACTGACTGGCTGGGGTAAATGGACGCAAACCAAAATGAGCATATTGGGGCTGCGGTTGATTATGGTTTATGGGCTGTTTGATCGTAACGTATGAAAAGAGGAGAGGTACACGACGATCAATTGTCCGGCTTGCCTTTAGAGGATGTTTAAGATGCTTCTTTATAAATGCTAACATTTCCATCTGGAAAATAATCGGCTTAAAGCTTTTAACTTATTAAAAGTCGACTGGGAATTACCAAAATCCTTCACAAAGGAATTAAACGTTAGACCGCCCCGGGCGGGTCACGCGTTGCCATTTGGTGAACGACCATTCGGGCGGCTCAAACACTAAAGCTCAGTCCGACTCACTCCCTAAACCTGTATCAGGATGTTCCATTTATAACAGTTTTGTCAGCTGTTCTAAACAAATCTCTCCAGGAATCATGAAAAATTAAACCGTAAGCAGATCTGAGAATATCAGTTCTCAGACAACACTTAATCAGTACAGAAAGGTCATGTATATATAGTAACAAAAACATACCATACACCGCCTTAATTGCTGTAACAGTTTAATACTAAAACAGTCATGTTAAGCGAAGATTATTCAAAGCTTGAATTTTGGAACCCAATGTATCATTAAGTATACTTTAATTCGTTTATTTATTCATTCAATATTGATTGATTGTTTGTTTGTTTGTTTGATTTTTAGTTTGTTTGTCTTTTGTTTTTGTTTTTTTTTATTTATTTATTTATTTATTTGTTTAACTATTTACTATTTCCGTCGGCGGAAACCTTTCGCTTTTACAAACAAGAATTGAGAAGTAGTTCTGTGGTTCGTCAATTTGAGACACCAATCGACATTGTAGGTGGGGTGATTGCGTTAGATCTCAATATAGCGACAAACAAAACACGGGGAGCTTTTTGGAAATCTGATTTTATTTAGATTGTTTAATTATTAATTGCGGTGGGAGTAACGTCTTACTCAATCATCTTCTACGTATATATGGCGACGAGTTGTCCATTACTTTTCTTCCTTTCCCCCAAAAAAGCTGGAATGAAGTCAACTTGTCTTGATATAACCCTGAGAAGAAAACGGCACTGTAATGAACACACAATAGGAAACAACGCTAAAATAACGTTTACATAAAGTCAAAATAACGGGCAAGGATAGGCTTTTAGGCGCAAATATTATACCTCATTTGAATTTGTCAATATGCTGTGCCAGTGTTTGGTACGGTCCATATAATGCGACATTGACCCGCAAAGTTATATTGGCACATGACATTTTTAGCTACTAACCTGAAAGCGCTCGCCACTTTGAAATGTCGTTTGGGTTAACAAGGGAATTTGCTTTATTCCCCAGAAATAAGGTATAGTCAATTTTGGAACTTCGGTGCGATGTAACAAATATTGTAGGAGATTTTGGTCCACCTGGCAGTTTATGGCCTGGTCAGGCATCCACAAAAAGGTATATGGACCTCTGCGGCACTTGGTATCACATAACTTTTTGTGACTGACCAGTCCATAAACTGCCATATGGCCTGCGGTCCGCTAAAATAATTGGTAAAATGCTAGTCCGGTCTTCAGGTAATCAATTATCTCGTTTTTTTCCGAGAACTTATATCAATACTGTCTGACAGGTTACTTATATTGGATCACGTAAATCTGGCATCCGTTCGTGATTTTTCTAACATAAACTACATGCTAATATATTTCTCTCCACACATATCGTTGTTGCTTCTTTGTATTTTATTAGGATCTACAAAATAAAGAAGGTATGGAATGTCTCCTTACATCCGCTTCCTCTTGTTCAATACAGCTCGATGCTCAGGATTTTGGCCAGTAACTGTACCACATGGTAAAATCCTAGCTTAAACGTTCGTTGCTATATTTGATTTGGAGACTGTAACAGTTCGATCTAACTTTCAAAAGGCCTATTTATCGAAAACCTACTATGAACTTGATTGAACCATCAGTCAGGTGTGTCAGTTTTAGTAAATTGCGTCGACGGTTAATTCGAAAAGCTATATTTCAGTACTGTGTAGTAGTTTCCAATCTGAAAAAATCAAACAGAGGATCGAATTCTTGACCCTCCCCAGATGGCGGGTCATAGTAGCACTCGAACGGAATTTACAGGTTGTTAAATCGTGTTTACGACTCGTAGCAGTGCTCTGGTATGTTTTTCGTTGTAAGCATGAGTAATAGATACAGTACGAATACACAATTAAAACCAAATGATTCAACATTTAACACAGAAGAAAAATTAAAGTAGAAGAGATTCAACCCGCAGACTATAACTTGGAGATAAGCAACATACACAATTGTTTTTGTCTTACAGTATATCTCAGTCAATTCAAACTTTGTTCTATTTCAGCAATAAAAGTAGTCCCTTGACATGAGGGTGTCGGTTGTATAACTACACTGTAAAAACAAATCTGTATAATTACAGCCAAAAAGGCTGGCAAATGGGTGACCAGCAGATTTCCTTGTATTT
>JAVFBX010215292.1:0-21502 GCA_034783855.1 Mopalia kennerleyi | reverse complement strand
GGAGGGGTGTACTATCACAGCTTAATAGGCGAGGGTCTAGGGGCTGCCTAGGTCCCTGAAGCTCCGAAAACGAGGAAGCCTGAAGAGGCGATCTCAGCTTATTGTAGCAAGGACATTTCGCCGTCATTTTCTTGTATCGATTATGATCGATTTTAATTGGTGCAGTTTTTAAAGAGAAAACGAGCCACACGTCTAACTCAACTTTTTTTTAAAGTGAAAAATTCTTTAGTGTCACATTAGTCACTGACGGGATAAGGATGAGCAGGGACTCTACACAAATACGTGCGAGCGTTGATTTAAATAATTAGGACTACAGAATTCTAATTTTTATATCAGCGCAATTTTTTAGGTTTTGAAGTTTTTCGAAATCATTGTTGATATCACTTTTAGAAGAACAATACAAATCTATTGAGGAGAGCATTGCTACGGAATCTTGGACAAAAGAGCGCAGTACTGACTTATATTTTGGTAAAGACTGTAAAGCTAAAACTATTTTTATTGTGGTAGTCATTTAAAACTTAAAACATCAAAACCTAAGAAAAGGGCGAGGGCAAAGGGGCCGCCGAGGACGTTGATAAGATCGATATTTTATTATCCGTTTTTAATAAAAATAATCATTGTCCAGATCAGCAACATGCCTATATTATGATGCGAAAGTGTTTCGTTAAGGTTTATAAACGAAATATCGTTAACAGTAATTAACAATAATTGCAGTCCGTCGAAGAGCTCTATGCCTGGGATTGCCTGCATCACAATGAAGCGTTTTAAATACTGTTATGCCAAACTTTTCAACCACAGACAGCAATTCCAGACCGTATTATAGTAAATTGTTTCCATTCCTTACAGGCTTCTGATTTTTGTGATGTTATTGTTTTCTTCTTCTTTCCGAGCCTTCTTTCTGGCTCCTTCCTTCTGTCTTCTTCTTTCTGCCTCCTTCCTTGCTTCTTTTTTTGTCTTCTTCCAGCATAATTGTGCTGACACGCCGTCATAAAAGTGAAATAACCTAAAGTACGGCGTTAAACCCCAGTCAACAGACAAACAAACTGATAACACCATGCATGCAGGTCAACAATATTCATCCTCCCAACGACTTAGATGAATCGACATATAAGTATAATAGTTCATATAGGCGCCACCGTCTTCTCACTAAGCCCGGGTTGCGAATCCTTCGGACTATAAATTGTTATCTTGCAGAGCTTTCATTACAATAGCTTTCAAAATGGGAAATACTGTTTTGTAAGCCTCTAATCTATAATATTGCCCTCAGAAAACGACTTCATCTATAAACTTGTGTGAATAAGAAGGTTTCCAAAGTTATATTATAATTTATTGCACAATTTAATAAATACAAGATACACAAGAGAATGTGGTATCGCATTATGGGTTCATATATAGTTCGGAGGTATTACAGAAGGCAAAAGCAGAACAATAACAAAAGTTGTATTTATCCACAATTACATGCACTTTTAAAAACTACTGGAAGACCGTTTATAATGTTGGATTCATGAAGAAAGCTATACAAGAGTAATCATATATTTTATACATATATTTTTTTATAACTAGATCAATGTATGAGGTATATTATTTTTCAGATTTTTAAAAAACATCCCTTTCTCCATTATCCGCATAGGTCCCGAAATCTGGTTATTTTGGTTATACTGTATTTTAATTGGCCTCATTGTCCCGGCATCATTTCAATTATTAGCGTCCTCTTACTGTCGGGAAGAGGCATCGGACCCCCTTCGGAAGGTAAAATATGGCCGACATCTTCTGGATAAATTAACGTAACGGATAAAAGGGTAGAAAGAGACACATACAGTGGGTTATAAGCGTGGGGCACAATTGTACTTAAAGACCACTCACAAAACCGTATTTGGCCCAAGACAGCTATACGCATTGAGCACTCACGAAGTTACAATACCAACTGTGTTCTCCTCCGGCGAAAACTGTGCAACCATACCATTAGACTATCTGAGAAGACAATTGGCCTCTGGTGGAATCAGACGGTGCTCTCTAAACGTTGATGTTGATATGTGGAAACGGATGGTTTTGCATCTTATTTTTGATGAAGTTCCCCAGTTATTTTCCGCTTTAACATTAAATTTTAGCAGCGGACCTTAAAGAGTCGAGAGATGGCACAAATTCGTCTGTTCTTTGGAAAGTGTCTTATTTGATTTATTTCTGTCGAACACCCGTCTCCACGGACAGCATATTGGTTGGGATTGGGGGGAAAGGTGACTTCTGAGGAAGTGACGTCACCGGAAACCCACTTGGCATGACCGATGACATCATGGCAGCTGTAAATGGATAAAGTCCGGGTAACAACAGTTGGGGATAACTACACATACTCAAATAACAGTATTTATTTAAGCTCACGTCAGATGGTCGACTTCCAGACACTGCTAAAGCCGACGAATTAAAGGAGTCTATAAAACGTTGTTGTTTCGCCAGCATCCACGAGCTTTCTCGCTTCCCTTCATTTATGATTTCGCGAGACAATCCTCCAGTTTTCGAGGGTGTGTAAACATCAGTAATCATCGTAGATTCTCGCAAACATTCTGAAAACAAAACAAAAAAAATATATAGATTGCTTTGCTTTAAAGTCCCAAAAATAAGGATTGTGTTGACCAACTAGGTCCAGCTTAAAATAATATATCCACATCGTTCTTACAAACATTCCTGGAGAAGACATACCTACAGTTAGACTGTCGACACAAGCAATTGTTTAATATGTCTGTTTTAATTTTTCGGAGGAATTACAAAGGGTTCTTAGATACCGGATGACTTGTGAGTTATAACTGAAGCAACATTTGATGGAACCAAAGACAAAAAGACGAACATCTTTGTGGGCCAGCGAGTTGATCTGACTGGAAGGATGATAATGTCAGCTGTGTTCATTCTGATAAGGGTCCACGGATTAACAAAATTACATAAGCCTTCTGATTAAAGACAGTATGTTTCAAACTTTGTCAAATTGTCTTGACTTTGTTCTGAAGGAACATTTAATTTTGTAAAGAAGCAAAATAGTAAACAGTTTGGTTGTTGTGATAGCTTGATTTAATATCACTGAGACTATAGCCGTCATAAAAGCGAGAAACCTTCGAGGACGGCGTTAGTCATCAATCCATCCTTTAATAAGTCGTCCAGTTTATCGCATGACAAAAATCACCAGTGCTGTGTATAGCTGCAGTTTGCTTAATTACGACAATGTTATCGTCGTATTTAAAGACATCGTTATTATAAGCATTACTTTGATTAAAATGGCGAGTTGCCGGAAGGGAGCTACCCTTTGCCCCGGTATCCTCAGAGCTAAAGGGCAACAGGAAGCCGGTGGCGGGAAGATTTAAAAATATAGAAAGAATGAATCATTCAAGAAATATTTGTTAATTAAATATCTCGTTTGGAATAAATATTTTGAGTTTATGGTGATATTTTATTGAAATTATAGAAATTGTACAGCTATCTAATTATCTATTGGTATGCAATGCATTGTCATGAGTTTGCGTACATTAAAACAAAAAAGACATGGAAATTACCCGAGCAAATTAATAACCTTCATTTTGGGGAAGGCAGGAGGGGGTTAAAATATGTAAATGAAATGCATAAGAGCTGTTATTGATATTGGGTTCTAGTCTTAACATGAAATCTAGAACTGATCTTGACCTGAATTATAAGCGGACCACCTGTAAATCCGACCAATTAGCGGAAGAAAAAACTCTTTCCAAATTGTTCACGAGAAAAAACAGCTGTTTAATGTTAATATAACTACATTATAACTAAACCTCAACTGTATCGTAAGCCATTCCCAACCAGTCTTTGTTTTCATTACGGATCGACCCCCCATTATTTTCCCTGATAGCTTGCTTGACGAGGAAGGCCCACAAACCATCAGTCCAGGACAATAAGGAGGCGATTTCATGAGAAAGCTGATTAAATATTTAGCGATCGGCGAGACGGAGAGCGGGGAAATTATTCCGTATTTGGTAAAGGGGATAGCCGTGGTTTCCGACACCGGAAAAGCTCGTCTCAGTGACCGGGCGAAAACACCTGCCGAATCCAACCGAACCAGAGCCGAATCTAGCCGAGAAAAGGTCTCGCTGGTTACAGAATCGTCAAGCACACAAAGCCAGAGATCTTGTCCCGGTCTAACCCGTATCAATGATTAATAAGACTGGAAATGTATTTCAGCTGGCCGATTGAAAATAAACTAACAAGAGACTGTCTCGATGCGCCATAAACTAGCTATAGTCTGTCTGGACCAGCAATATAACCTATTAACAGCATTGCGTACCGAATGCTGGTGAACCCTGTATATAGGAGCCTCAAGTGATGAATAATAAAGTCCTAGAATAAATCTGAATATATGGCATCGATATACGTCATTATCGAGTTCCATGTTCATCGGAAAACTATAAGAATCGCACAACTTCGCCAACTTCCTCAATTGTTTTAACATATATTAACATGACTTAAGTCGTTGTTTTTATTTTTTCTGGTCACAAACTGTTCTCTGAAATCTCTAGGCTGAATTCCCTGAACATAGTAGCACTCTTCATATCACGATCAGGGGAAAGCTATAAGAAACACAAAAACAATCAACCACAGGTTTGGATTTGGCTTGATTTGCTCTATAATCATACGAAGGTGGCCTATGTTTGTGCGAATAGCAATTATTTCTGTTTTCTGTATTCAAGGACTTTGTCGCCAGGAAAACACAAAGTTTACTAAACTATATCAACTTTTTATATTTGATTTGTGTGATATACTCATTGTGCCACAACAGCTCCATTAAAATGATCAATTTGTGTCTAATTTAGATATGCGTCTGTTTGTGTACATGGAGTAAGTATTTTGAGGTTTTATAGTTACCACCATTGAAACACATTTTTCCAAATGAATAATAAAAGAATGACATGACAGAAATAAATTCCTAATATGGGGCTTATATCAATTAGAAAAGATGAGCTGGTGATGTAAAGAATATTGGTAGATAAAAGCCTCAGTAATAAACATGTATATACAGTTCTCAATATAACCAGGTGTGTTAATAAGTTCAACATTCAGTACTTATAATTGATCTCGGCTCTCGGTTGTACGGCATCTTTCATGTCTGTCTTAGTTTTATGATAGCGATTAGTATTTCTTATATCACTGTATGATGACATCTAAAATCAGACCTGAATTGATCGTCAGCCATACACCAGTTGTAACCCACGTTATACTTAAGATTTACTGGCGTACACTGGCCAATTATAACATTCTTTGTTGATAAGAAAAGATTAATTTCATGTTACATTATCAAAACGAAAGATCCCGGCACAGGCCAGCAACAAATTCAAACTACCTTAGCTATACAATATATACAACCAATAGGGAAAACCGTGTCTTCAGCAACCTCCATACCGGAGTAAAAAATGCTATTTGTATTTCACTCTCCTTAATTAGAATTTAGAAGTCGAGTTACAAAATAAGTCAACCGATATATAGACTCCAACTTCTAGTTTATTTAAAGTCCGTGTGTATCCGGAGATTGTTATTACATATATCCGTGCTAAAGATATATGGAAAGACGTGGAAACGGGATCTAAGACTGGAAGCAGGGAACCATGTATTGTTTGGCTTACATCCTGTCGTATTTGCTTATTTCTCATATATATATGGATGTAAGCCTATAGGAATTCAACATTTCTATGTCACACCAGTCACTCTGATAGGACAAGGATGTAAGCCTACATGAATTCTACATTTCTATGTCACACCAGTCACTCTGATAGGACAAGGATGTAAGCCTGCATGAATTCTACATTTCTATGTCACACCAGTCACTCTGATAGGACAAGGATGTAAGCCTACAGGAATTCTACACTTCTATGTCACACCAGTCACTCTGACAAGGATGTAAGCCTGCATGAATTCTACATTTTTATGTCACACCAGTCACTCTGACAAGGATGTAAGCCTGCATGAATTCTACATTTCTATGTCACACCAGTCACTATGATAGGACAAGGATGAACGCCTACAGGAATTCTACATTTCTATGAGAATAAAACAACGCTATTGGGGATAGCATTGCTACCGGAACTTAGAAATTTAGAATGTTTATCCGCCGAACCGTCAAAACCTAAAACATGTCTGTATGTATTTCAGCAAGAGTTTTTGATTCGCCTATAGGTTTCATGTTGTTTTAGATGTTTTATAGTTAACAGTGTCATGATACATTTCGGTCGGGTGTATGTCTGCAGCACAACGGAAGAGGGTAGTAAATATTGCTATAATAACCTTTCTTTACGCAATGGATTATGTTCTATTCAGTCAGACTATCGCACCAAACTCCAGTCTTACCAGTGTCCAAGAATTCCAGAACATTTGAAATTCGCACAAAAATAAACTGGAGAATTGTGAAAGTGAATTGATGGGTTAAAAAAAGGCTATTCAGACAGTTAAATTAATACATTTTGTTAATATTGTTCTTTCTTCTTTCTTTCTTCCTGTTTTTTTGTTGATTTTTAATCTCTGCTTTTCGTCAATTGGCTAAACCTACGAGATTACCGGTTCTGCGATATCATCACTACGATTTGAGCGATACACTCGAAGACTATTGAGCACTGTGCATTTGTACATTTATAGCACCATATGTCTCGTGCCTGTTTGCCATCCTGTCATTGCAGCGAGAATCTACGTCCTTACATTCCAAATAAACTGGTATAATGATTAACATATTTTGTCGCTTCTGCTGTAATACTAGTAGTCAGTGCAAGTTGTTATCCATAAAATATTTTTCTTTTTAATATGTTGTCTTACCGTTGGATATGCTGGACTTTCTTTTTAGTTTGTCCCTCTTATGTTCATCTGCGTCTTTGGGGGTGTCCTCCGAAGGTAAGGGGGTGACAAGAGCCGGGTAGGAGAGTCCTGGAACACTCATTGAGATCACCGCGCCGCCAAGTGGCATCTGAGTTTTGGCCGTAGTAAATTCGTGCATGAGGTGGTTGAAGTTTCTGCACTTAGGAGGAGGAAACGAAGCTGGTACTGGACAACCTGGCGGGGGGTCAACCTGGCCCATCCCAAAAACACCTGATGTTCTTAAAATTCGGTTGATGGAACTGACACTGGGAACCGTTTGTTCGTCACATACCCGTTGTGTAAGAAGCTGATCTCGAATCTCCCAGGCGAACATGGCCGGGTTCTCTTGCTTGTACCTCAGGATTTTCCGAACAACCAAAGGTGTTGTCACTTGAGAGGTTATTGGGTGCATATTACGACTCATCTGTTAAATTACAAACGATATTAAAGTTTTACTTTGAGCTTGAATAGTAGACTTTCTTTGATCAATGTCAGTTACGTGTACATGCTTGAGAAACCGTGACGACACTTTTGTGCATTAAATATAGTGTAGGCCTTCTACAGAATGTGCACTAATGATTATAAGAAGCCAAACGTATAAAGTGTCTGTATTTGTAAAGAACAGGTGACGTAGATGATGTTTTGTGCTCATGTAAGAGTCATGTTAGTACCACATTCATTCTCTATGTAATGTTATGTTTCAGAAATAAGCTATTCGAGTTAACATTTTAAATCTTGGTCATTCTATATATTGCAATGAAAAACATTGATTCTCGGTAAAACCAAGGAAATTAGAACTCAACAAACAAGTATAGTGCAAAGGAATACAAATATACAGCAGTGAGGACAATTTGAAATGAGCATGTTATTCGTGACCGATAAACAAGGGAATAAACTAACTGACACCGTTTGACCGTACTGTGGTAAATAAATGAATGATAGGACAATCCGGGCGGTCTCCTTGACACCAGATAACATCTGGAAAAGCCATTTTTGGTACAATTTATTTTAATAACAGATGCTGAAGATGAGTATATTTGGCAACATTCTTTAAAGGAGTTTGAAATTTTTGGCGACGGGCCAGTCGTTGGGCAACAGATCAGCAATTTGACCTGGCCAGAAAATATTTCTTCCACTTAAAATGAAAAAACATTTGGCAGTTATTTAATTTTGGGGAGGGGGAGGTATATGCATCATCATCATTTATCGCGAGTTCCTCAAATCACGGTGAACAGGTATATACTACTATACTATACGGTATATTTCACTGGGTGCGCCGTAGATCACAACTAACCCTATGTTAATTTACATCGAAAACTCACCCATCTAGCAAAATGTTCAAAGCAAAAATGACTGGCAAATAGTTATAGGTGCTGCCGAAGGCACAATGATCCAATAAGGCCAGTTGTTTTGTTTAAACTTTTTACGTGTGTTATTCACGCATAGTATTTAATTCGACAGAGTAAATTTTATTATGACGCAGAAAAATACTACGAAATCCTACGATGGGGATGAAAAGGACGAATTCGTATGGTACTCTTATTTTGCGAATATTAGGACTATATGATTTCAGAGAAGGAGTAAAATAAAAAAATAAAATACCTTTGGTTTACTACCGCCAATCGAACCAGGTTTAATCGAACCAGTCTCATAGTACCTGGTAAGTATCTTACTGACACAGCCATGCGAGACCAGTAACTGACGAGAGATGTCACATGGCCTCACTCCCATCTGCGCCAGCTCTACAATACGTCTACGAACATGATCCGGGAGCGGACGGCCATTGACGAAAATCCCGCCAAGTTGATTCACTCCAGTTTGCCCTTTTGTGAAAAAAAGAAAACTTCAATTAATAATAATATCTTTATTTAAAATCGATTTTTAACAGTATAACATTTGCTCACAGTGAGCTATTTTAATCGACAGAAGTTTTGTGTTTTGTTAATTTTATAATTGTTAGGAAATGTCGATTTTGTAAGGTTATTTCTCACAAATGAACAAATTGCGTATAAAACTAACGATATTTTATTATTTTAATTATTCTTTTTTATATACACATTAGGGAATAATGTCTTAAAGTAAAAAGGAGTTCTTTGACCTACGTGACTTGATGTGTTTTACAATTTGGAAGGGATGACGGATTAAGGTGGAGGCTATACTATATCCAGCGGCTTCCACACTATAGCCCAATTAATGAACCTCACCACAGATTGGGAGCAAACTCTGTTGGAAGCGTTCCATAATACAACATTTTTAGAAGATTTAGAGTTGAAATAAAAATTTACATTATTTAAAGCACTATATCGGAATTTAGATTAGAAAAAAAAACGAACGAAATAAAAACTTTAATTTTTTTTAGCAATTCTGAAAAACCCTACTCGGCATTTAATAACTACTCTTAAACTCTGACGTCTACAAATACAATGTACAGCTGGCTGCAAAAGAAAAAAAACAGGTGAAATCCGCTTCTATACCGGATTAACCTCAAACAACAGGGATACGCACCTTTGTTGACCGATCCATTTATATAATTCTAAAAATTTCACACTGACACAGGGATGTTGATTATTAAAATCGATGAATCATCTTATCTTTTTGAAAAAATCCCAGAGACCAGTGTGTGAATAAAGTTTAACCTTGAGTTGTAATGGGTAACAGAAATCCCGAAAGAATTTTGGTAATCACCTTTTAAATGGTATACACAAATATTTGATAAATATGCGGCACACCATGCAGATATTCGGTATGGGTTTATAATAAATCAACCTGCAATTAAACTAGTATTTCATAGAAAGAGAACTAACCAATACATATGTCCGGCAAATATAATGATAGATACAAGGCGCTAAATATAATGATAGATACAAGTCGCTAAATATAATGATAGATACAAGTCGCTAAATATGATAGATACAAGGCGCTAAATATAATGATAGATACAAGGCGCTAAATATAATGATAGATACAAGTCGCTAAATATAATGATAGATACAAGTTGTCTGATACAGAGGAAAGCTTCGCCTAATTCAGTAGGTCCTTTAGGTTTTTGTTTCTCATGTATGATATTATGGATCTTTGTGCGAGTCATTTTAGGTACACGATTTTAATATTCCGGACAAATAGCGAGTAGCAAACCGGGTGTTAGGTTCACTTGTTGGTCAGATTTGAATAACAAAGAAATTAGGTCTTTTATACCATTATCCTGGTTCCCCCCCAAAAAACAAGTGCTTGGACACAACTGTTCAATCTAATAAGCGTCTCTTTGTAAACATTCCCGTTTGATTTCCTCGTGAAAGAAAACGAATGATCAGGAAGAGAATAGTTTTCAGATATTGAGATATGATTTGTAACCTATAATATAACACTTTTTACAAACTATGAGCCATCACATTTTGTGAATCACATTTCAAAATGCCTACCAGATTAGCTTGCAGCTAGTCTTCATACATTTTGAAAAACTGCCTCCAGACCTTAAAACTAAAAGTGCATCGACTCCTGTGCAACCGTATTATTGAAGATGTGTGGCTGATGAAACCCTTTGTCATAGGGTATATCTAGGCTTAAATATACAAAGTCCCTGCTGTATCTGAATTGAGGCCCTTGTACACCGTAACCTCTAAATAATCTACACTATCCAGGACGATTTATATGCTTTTATGCTGAATATTTAAGCAGTAGAGAGCTGAACGGAATATTTGTGCTTATCGCCATATTACTTCAACAAAATATGAGAGTTAAAGGAAATGTTTTTTCTCCACAGACTGTAAATCTTGTTGGACAATATTTCCGTTGTAGGTCTGTACACATCTCCTAAGTTAATCAAGTGTAGAATATGTAAGCACCACGATCTTCTTTAAATAAGGGTTCCGTTTTCGGACAGTATTGCAAGCAGCTTTTAGGATTAAATGCCGTTAAATCCAAGGAATTGCATGATTTACGTCATACAGATGATTCTAAAGGTATTCAGGTAAAAAGCATAAAGCCTTAATATCAACCACACGTATCTAAGACAACCGATCGTTGTAGATCTATATGTATTCACTGAACTGACCCGACGCCATTTATTAAAAAAAAAAAAACCATGCAATTGATTTGTTACTCTTCATTTTTAGACGAGGCAATAATTATTAAATTTGCAATTAAGATTTATTTTAGCTTAAAGGTTTACCCATGAAACATTTCAAAATACTGTTTATGTTCTCTTACTAAACAACAGAAGATTGATTCCTTCCCATAACTAAGTTCAGAGTGGGGATGTGTTCCCAAATGTCCACACAAGAGAATTCAGTGATACTTATATTTACAGATGATCTCGTCATATATTCTAAACAAAAATGAAACCAATTAAAATATTAAGGCCCACATGTACATTCATCCAGTCGTCACTATTAATTATATATAATTTGCGTGACTCCTGCCATCACACATCTGTATTTTTGTACACAGAATGTCACCTTTTATACTGAAATGATCGTTAAATATTAAAGCACTGCAGCTATAAAGATTTATCGGAATTTGATAACAATTTGTTTAATATACAGATGACACTAAACGTTTCTTTGTGGGTGTGTCTGTTGTTTTCTCTGTGTGTGCTGTCTTACCTGTGTGCGGCATGGCTAATCCGTTGTTGGAATCCACCCTGGGGAAAAAGAAAACATGAATCTTAAAATGGTCAGTGTTAATGCAATATTCAGTTATTTCGAGTTTGTCTAAGATTAGGCCGAAACAGCAATGTCTTTATTAGGCTATTATTATAGCAGTTAACCTGATAGACTGACATTACTACAAGCCTCAGCATGCACGCAGTCCCAATTGGTCATCAAATCCAAAGGCCATGTTTTCAATATCCTTGGAATATTTTCCGTAGTAACACGTCACTTCAGTTAATAGGTGTCGGCCTACTATTTTCTTTACATTGAAGGTAACTTGTATTATTGGATGTAATTGGAAAGTAATGATTCCAGTACACAACTTTAAACATAGGTATACAAACGGTTCAATATTTACGATAATAAATGCATACATTTAACGAAGTTCTTTGACTGGGTTAAAATGCTCAATATTCCGACAGCTAATATAATTCTGCCAAAAGCTCCGGGTTAAGTTTCTTGTAAACGTATGGGACGTTTTATCACAACTGAATAATATGTATGAAAATTATTTCCAAACAGGAAAAACCTACTTGCTATCCAAAAATAAGTCCGTGTTAAGACTGTAATATTATGTCGGTCTTGGTGAAACAGTTCTCATCTGGGGAAACCTACTTTCTATACTGTTAGTCAACAGACACGATTTTGGCTATAGAAAAGAACGCTAGCCATTTTAAAAGGCGGGGTAAAGATCACTAAAATGACAATATTGCGACAAAGGTCGACATTTCAATTGCTTTCTTTATCCAAAGGGTCAACTATTTGAATATAATACAATGAAAGGAACAAGCTCATCTCATTATGTTCATTTCCACCATAAACAGGTGCTGAGATCTACTCAGAGCGTGAAGGGGGTTTAATTGACCAATGAAAAGCATTGGCCGCACGTGGCACCATGACGATTACGACTGGGGGAACTTTCGCTCGCGTGTCGAACAATACAGAGCCGTCTGTTGGCGTCATGTCGAGCTGCTATCTTCTGAATGTACCCCATTTAAACTTGTCAAACAGTGAAGTGGACACCACTTAATAGTTGTTAATTAAAGAGAACTCCAATCGCTACAACACATCCTTATTTAGGCTCCCATCTTCTCATTGTCATCACTTTAAACACTATTTAGCTTGAAGCTCTACAAAGGCCGTCTCCCGACGTCTGCTATACTTAAAGTGTCGTAAATAAAGAGTGTTACGCCATCTTTACTATTTGTTTTCTTATAACTGATTTATTAAAATGACTGTATTTAAGGCTGAGGGTAATAAAACTCAGATGTTACAGCTCAGGTTACTGAAACGAGACCCATGTCGCTTTATTTCAAGCATTTTGTTCTTTTTGATTTGAAGTTTGTTTTTTCGTATAATTTACTGTAGAACAAGGATGTCGATAAAATGACTCATGCGAGATGTAGACATATGTAGGTACATTTTTAAAGCCATTTTACTATAGAGGTATTTCCCGTGCCAGACAGAAGTTTATTAAGCTTTTCGTTTCGCTTTCAGAATAACAGCGATAAAAAGTTAAACTTATTTGTTAAAATATTAAGGTTACCTCTATACATTCTGACATATCAAAGTAAATTTTTTGTAAGCATTATCGATTTCTGATAACAAAATTATGATATAACGGAAAATACACAATATGCACGAGTGACGACTTCATTATAGCCAAATTATTCACTAATTCCAAAATTATTATTTATTGATGTATTCAATTTAAATAGCATCTTATAAATATTTATTTTTACTGGAATAATTAGTGTCGTGCTCCTTTATAATACGATATAAGATTTGTTGTTATCGAGACACCGGTATATAGTATAAACTTGGAAAAGTTAAGTTATCGCATAACACAGTCCCTTTCAATCAAATAGCTTTGAATAGAAACAAAGCGGCTGTTTAGGTTCACTTCCACGCGACCAAGGTGTAATAGTGCACTTGTTTTAACACTCAGAGCCTAGATAGGGAAGTAGATGTTTTTTATGTAAATTATCTTGTAAAATTGTTAACATCCGATTTAAGTCGAAACAATTTTTTTACGAGTGAAATCTCTATGTAGGCTGAGCAGTCCTAAAGCTGACGTGGAATTAAAGTTTAGGTTTTTAATACATTTTATTCAAAACTCATTGATGCTCCTGAAAATGACTTATTATCTAATATGTATGTACAGGCTTACTGGCTTATCAACCATTAAATAGGCAATTAAATTAGGTGTGATCTTATACTAGGGCTACGAACAGTATACAACCAGTTTAGGCACCGCGTTCTCGATATTTTGGGAGCAAAAAACAAGTTCTTGCGTGATTATTTTATATAAATTTATATTTATATATACATATACACAGTTGAGAAACAACTGCATTTATTTGCTTTCAGACAGAACTATGCAACGTAAGTAAACTCTGGCGAATAAAGCATAGCATACAGTCACGGAAAGTTAGTTGGACCTCTTCCTAACTGTGAATGGTATTCTCTATTATTGGCATTGAAAAAGGTCAACAGCATGACTTTAATTAATTTTACTGCTAACTCTTAACTGAAAAATATATGTACCATTTTAACATATATTGGATATTGTGGAAAATTACAACCTTAACTTTAATAATATTAAATAATTTATAGAACATTAATTTGATGCTTTTTTTTAAATATAAACATAATTGTTGAAATGCTGATATAATAAATTGATTAGAACTTATTTTACCTGTTTTTCTAAGTGGCTGTTTCCAATGAGTGGGAGGATGTCCGAGCGTCGACTGTCCCGATGGGTAGTCAGTGTGTTGTCCAGGGAAGAGAAACTTACTCCAACTCCAGCGGTCCAGCTCGCACCTGTAAGGCCCAATGATTTACTGGCTTCGACACAGCATCAATTTGTACCGTTAACCAACCCGTTTCAAGCGATGCTACCAAGCAAGGAAATAAAGAGGAAGTCCGTTTTCGGATTAGATACTGATATTTCTTTTCTACGCTCATGAATTTTTAAGGGGGCTGTGATTGAATCATTGGAGGGGTTGTCTCGAAGAAGCAGCACGCGAAAGACGAATGAGAGAGACATCTGCCGGGATCGAGGACGAACCAATGGTAAAATCAATCACGCTTTTCAACGGTAAATGAGAAGTACCGGCCTTCAGAATGCCATAGACAAACCGTCTAATACATCCACACACAAAAAATACAACCGGTTTTTGCGATTTTGCAAATTACCCTATCGGATGGCAGCGGAAATGAAACGACTGGTGAATTTTCCGAGCTGTGTTTCGCCTACGTGAAAACAGCAAAGTTAAAGTCGAGTCCATTAAGAAAAATTAAGCTAACAAATGTGTGTTAGCTATAGCTAGAGGATATTGTTTATTTGAACCCATTGTTTGTTGGTATCTGAAGAGTGGAAATTATCAGCGTCATTACAGAAAAGCGTTAATTGGTAATACCAGAGTTTTTTGTTCGCTCTGGAGAATCAAACGTGAGAGTTCCCCCGCCGTAGTCACATACATGGGCGTTAACAGCAAAACTCCCAACAAGCTCTACAGAGTAAAGATTCCGAACCGCCAAATTTTCTCTCCTTTAAGCCATCATTTTTTATCTTCATTTTAACGCCTCGACTCAACGCTAACCAACACTTATTAATAAATTTGTACACGGACTTTCATCACCACAACAAGGATACAAATTCGAAATAACATAAACACAAAATATGTTGGATACTCTTATCTATTGTCTTCTTAAACCTACCATAATTTTATTAAAATCTTTCTTTTATTTTTATTTTTTAAATTATTGGCATCTGATATTATTGCTCATCGATGGTTTTGTAACGGCTGTATTACCAGCATGTATGAGACTCGAGTTCAAGTCCCGGTGGAAGCAAGCACAATATTCATTCTCAATGGTGAAATATCTAACTACGGCTATGGCGAGCCAAAGCGAAAAAAAAAAATCAAGAATGATAAATTTAACTTATCAATACATGTGTTAAAACATTGTGCCACATAAGGCTGATAGCACACGTGTTATAATTATCTAATATAGCTATTTAATGATATTATCTTCAATATTTCCTTGTGTGTGTAAGCTATGTGGTTACTATACACTATATAATTACTAAAACATATAGCCTACTGTTAACAGGGTTTTCTCTCCGCATGAAAATACCACTAATAATCTGTATTAATTGTACTACTCTGTCATTGTCATGTATGTTTGATGAATTCGGATGAGCATTACCTCAAAGAAATAAACTTCAACAAATTAATCGAGCATTAAAAAGATAATACTAGAGTTGACTTTCGTTTTTTGTCAAGCGGACATTATTCCATTATTTCTATTTATTTTATAGACCCCCACAATAATCCATACAGATGTACTATAAGCTTTTGCAAAATTTTGCTGGTACATTTCGCTGGTAATAATAAATTTAAAAAAAAAAAAATACGCCATCAATTATATAATACAGATGTATTTTGAATATCTATTATAAGGTGAGTACTGTAGCTATAATAAGTAATAAACACAATTGACTAAGAAATAAATAACAAACGAATAAATAAACAAACAAACAAATAAATAAATAAGAAAAAGTCAGAAACATTTAAATGCAAAGTTGACTGTTGAAATATGCTTATATATAATTTGTTAGGGATTACTTAAATGCTTGTTGTGGAGTTTTGGGGTAAAATAATCATTTGTGGATTACTGAACTTATAGTGAAGTTTAAATGTTGTTCAAGCACTAAGACGCGTCTTCGAACAGAATGTCAGCTACATTAGGTTATTCACATTGTATACTATCAAGTGTGACGTCTTGTTTCTTTTCAATATAGTTACAGGGGACTCTGTATAACTGTCTGAGATTTTCTGTCTTTAGCAGAAATGTTTTCTTAGACGTATTGTCTTGCCACAAACAACTATGCAGACAATTTTATCCTTCAGTTCAGTCGGTCTGTCAGTCAGCCAGTGAGTCAATCAATGAATGGATCAACCGATCGATCGATATACCTATCAATAAATCAATAGCAAATCCGGAAAATTCTACTTTCAACGCCCTTTTCATCTCGATTTCGCCACTGTCCTTTTTCTCACGTCCATGGCAATGATCACGAACATTTTAAAAATCTTTGTTCTGTCATGGCCTTCATAGAACCGTCACAATTGTCTTTATTCAAACAATTACCCAGTTAGTCTGTTTGCACGCGAGTCTCACTGCCGGCTTTCGACAAACTTGACTGGTCCATTTTCCGCCTTTATTGCCCGTTATCGGATCGCGGGAGAGGAAAAGAAGACACCGTTTTAGGCACCGCTTATTTCCGGTTGTCGCCAGTGTGCTGGAAACTTCTGCGATAGTAAGGCCTGTAAGTCATGCACATGTCCTGTGGCCGTTAGTTCTGCTTTGTAAGCCGTCGAGTGTTTAATTTCCTCATATTGATTACTCATTTATCACTAGTGTTCCCAAAGCTAAGCTCAAATTTTTACACAACATATAACACAATGCCGTTAATTTCAATATTTCCTCTCAATATTTGTTTGCCAAAATGTGTCTCTACGGTCTAAGTTGCCGACCGTCCTAACTTATAGGCGTACACTTTAAGCAATTTTGAACCGTGATTCTTATGTTTGGAATCTTTTTTGATATCTTAAGTATAGGGTATGATATGGCTTCAATTTCAATGCCACAGATTGTCATACAATTCAATAAACATAATTATTCTTAGTCTGATGCAAACTGACATGTATCTTTTTTTTAAATTATAAACTTAAGCAATTCATTCTTCAGTTTTCCGTCGCGACACTTTGTTTTAACAAGAAATGGTTACTAATGATCTGTTACGATGTTGCTGAACTCCTCGGGTTAAAAAAAGAAACAACATTTTTACACCTTTTATTTAAAGTAAAAAATCAAAAGTTTAACGCCAGCAGTGAGATTATTCTACGGATAGTGGGAGTAACTTTATAGCTTTTGCAATAGATGGTGATCTTTATAGACTATGGTATGGATAGGAGTGAAACGATCGGCATGTGTTTGTCTGGAATCGATCAACAATATCTACAACTTTTTAACCTCGTGAAACTATAATTATCAAAATCTGAATTTGCAGATCCATGTGTGATTTTAAGTAGGCTTGTACGCCAATTTTAAAAAAAGAAAAGCGGCTAAAGGTCAATTTTTTGACCCCCAAATATAAGTGTCTTTGATATTAACACTAATTTATTGACTAATTCTGCAATTTTTCTTCCGGTTTAGCTTTTGAATTCCATAGCCACCTTTGACTTGACCGAGTGTATCGTGTGACGGCTTCCGGTAGAGAACTGCCCCATGTCGAGTTAGAAGCGCATCGCTGACCCGTGCTAAGTGGTTGTCGTTTCAAAATGTCTGTCAAGGAAATCTTTAATCTGTTGAAATGGTGGCCGTTTCCTTGAATCTCTGACCCGACACGAGCGCTTCCCTTAATCCAAGAAAATGTCTTGATACATTTCCCTTATTTTTCTCCGGTAACAAATGTCGGCATTGAACCGTGACGCAATGGGCTGGTAAGAGGCACCAAGTGTGTCGCGAAAGTTTCTGGAGAACGGATGAGGTTTTTTAGCCGGGTCAGACAGCCGATAACTGTAAAAGGAGAAAGTGACGTGGGAGCCATTAATTTTTTCCTCGACATTAAGAACCCTGTGGAAATTCTGACAGTTTGTCTTTCGTCGATTAAACATTTCCAACGAGTATTGATTATCGCTTGTTTGCGTGCTAACATGGTAAGAATTTGTATGTAAACCTGTGTTACTCTGTATATCGTATCAGACAATTAGCCTATACCGGTCTTATATAAAGCGAGCAAAATCCTTTTCCACAATTACACCAGCTCCGTATTTTACTGATTGTAACTTAGCTATAGAGTTTCAGTTCGTGGCGTAAACAAAAAAAAATCTATAAAAATCCAACAACCAAAAAAACCTGTGATAGTCCAAATTGAGAGTCGACTATCTTTCAACTGACCTTAAACCACTATACAACTACATGTCGGCTTTGTAATAAAAAGACATAATTGACGACACAAAATAAAACTCACAAATTTGTCTAAAATACAAACTAAATAATGTAAAAAATGAATTGTATTTCCTAGTTACCATAGTAATTTACTAAAAAGGTTACTCCATAATTAATTGCCATAATTGTGATGGTACCCTTATCCCTTGCCGTTTTCCAAACGTTTACCAATCGTAGTTTAGATTAATAATTTTAATATCTCTCTTCATTTATTAAAAATATATATATTGATTTAAATGATTAATCACCAACTTATCTGGCTATATAATAATGACTGTAAAATAAATGTGGGTAAGAAAAACAAATTCCTTAGGCGATAAATGATCAAAGTTTTAATGCTTTATTATTCAACAAGAGTTCTATCGAATGTGTGTTTCACCGCGATACCGCATATGTACCAGTTTTAAATATTTTATTCATGTTATCGAGAGAAAAAAATGTATAAATGTGTAATGCATGTTGTAAACACTAAATGACCACATCATTCAAAACGAGAAGGCTGTAAAGCGAAGTAAAGCGCTTCATAAAAACACACCGCCTCCTTGGGACTTGTTCATTTCAAAGAGCTGGCTAATGGCGGGATATCATCAAGATGGTTCACGATAGCCCAGATTCTGTTGTCGATGTCAAATGGGGCCAATTGTTTAATCTTCAATTTTTGTCTTGCCATGAATAGTTGATAGTTCCCCATCGATTTGACTGTCACTAGAGTATTGTGAGTCCATCTTCCCCCAACACAAATTATACCATTAAAATCCAATTATAATAGATATAGTCACGTGATTTCAACACGTGCAACCCTTCCCAGTCTCGTAAAGACCAGTTTTAATATAAGCGCCCTTCAGCGATAATTATGCCTTTCCGAAATCAGATACGAAACTTGATAGAAACGAATTCCTATCCCAATGCCTTAAAGCGAGATGAATTGTCAAATAAACACCCTCCTTGAAAATGATACCTCATATGTTCGAGTCTAAGACAAGCGACAGTTTATTGTATTTCTCAGCTTATTCATGTTTTTGTCCAACCAGAAGTCTATCAAGTAGATAGACTTCTGCTCCAACTAATTGATTCTTTTAGTATAGTAAGAAAATGCATAAGCTTATCGTTTTTGAGTTCATGTTTAGGCAGGGCATATGTTTTCTCTAATTGTTCCTTTGTCTTATTAAATCATTATATAATTCGTTTTTTAGAGAATAGAATGGAAATTCCAGTCCAATTCCATGGAGCCAGTTCATGACAAATCCTTGTCTATCTTTACTCCACCTGTATGTCCAAACTACGAGCTCTACGTCGTCATCAATTAATTTGCATCGCCGATATCTATTAAACTTAATTGGAATAAAATCTAAAGTGGACATATTTTTTAAAGATAAATATGAATTTAGCATATATACATATCTCGTAAACATTCATCATTTCGTCTTAAAAGAACGACGTGCCGTAAAATCTCACTCCAAACAAACTCCCGCAGTACAACTTGCTTTGTCCTTATCGCACCAGAACTTAAGCAATCGGAGTTTGTATAAGCTAGATGATCTGACAGTACAGGAATCAAAAGAAGAACATGGTTAACAACGTTTTCCTAACACATTTTGTGAGGTGATGACTATTTATTCTGACATCAAGAAGCCGGCGAAATTCGCATTATTAATAGCTAATTATTAATTGACGATTACCGACCACATTATGAAGGAGGCTCGTCATTCATGTGGTTAGATGCGATATAGAGATTGCACATTTTTAAGGCGAGGATCATGGCCTAGGGCGAACAGTCTGTTGTGTTCACATGAGTTTGGCTTGGTCCAGTGTTAAAGCTATCCACTGTGTTGATAACGCCCTTTTCGGCCCTGGTGGGCGGGGTTAAACGAGGCAACCCTGATAATCATATCGCCTCATCGGAGTTTCATTGCCATTTTATGATCGGCCCCGTGTTTTGTTAGACGACTGGGGTTTTTATTCCAGCGAAATGAGCTCTTGGCCTAGTCTGACAGCCAACCATTTGATTAAAACCGTAAGCCGTCTTACCTCCATGCCTTACCTACAGCCAAGTAGATGGTTACAAAATGATATCCAACTTCACTCAAGTTCGGACAACAGAAGTCTACCTCTTGCTTTTATAAACTTAGATATAAGAATGGACAAGTGTATGCCCACTGCTGTACAACCCCGGTTATCGACAGGATAGTACATCCATTGCAATCGCACTTATTGGCGTATCGTTTCCGCCATTCACTCCAGCTAAATCTATTGCAGCTATATGTGGTCTCATAATGTGTAATAATCTTCACCATGCAGCGGGGTGGGGGCGAGTCCTAAGTTAGAGGGCCCCTATCGCAAACCAATAAACGATGGTTCAAAAGTTTCCCTAACTCAAGTCCCTAAAAACTCACAAACGTGTAACCTCTCTTTTCTTTCGTTCATTTAAACAAATGCGATTTTCTTTAATTTTCGAAATACATTTTTGGTTAAGATTGTCTCATAGACATGCTCCCAACCCCATCTTTAAACGATCAAGCACCATTTATAGATTTTGAAAGCCGACTACATGCATGTATACCCTTGATTATGGAAGCTAGACGGCGATGGTTTAAATCAAATGCCCCAATAAGTTTGTACAGTTAAAGAGGCACTAGCGCCCAAAATAAGGATTTTTTTGTAATTACAGAATCAAATGAGTTATACTTACTTTTCTGAAGAAGCCGAAGTTAGAAGCATTTCGTTAATCCTACCTCCAACTTTGTAGGCCAAGCGGTATTTTTTAGCTAACTAAAAGTATAAAATTTAAATATTCTTCCAGAAAATTTTAATTAGGGGCGGCTGTTCAGCTGAACCGGGGCATGCGCGCTGCAGTCGGAATGGTTTGTATTGTAGCGGAATTGCCACCGGGAGAAGCTACTATTAACTCTAACTATTATTAAGTTAATACACCCGCACAGGATCTTTGAAATCAACCTGCGCAACCTCCCGCAATACTGATCAAACAC
>JAVFBX010215281.1:0-11699 GCA_034783855.1 Mopalia kennerleyi | reverse complement strand
GAGATGTTAGTTAAGTGTACATGTGCTGTGCAATAAACAGACTGAGATGTTAGTTAAGTGTACATGTGCTGTGCAATAAACAGACTGAGATGTTAGTTAAGTGTACATGTGCTGTGCAATAAACAGACTGAGATGTTAGTTAAGTGTACATGTGCTGTGCAATTCCATACAAGTGACATCACGCTGCTACTAGCTTTCAGAGTTAAAGATAACTTTTCACTTCAAGAAAGGAAGTCTTTTCCTTAAATACAGTTATCATATAATTCATATGGTATTATTAAGAAATAGAAATGATCCCATATATACATAGGCAGAATCAGAAGAAGAAAAACGCATCTCGCTGATGGTCCTTTAAATAACATGTGTGAAAAGCTAGACATTTCACTACCTGTGACTTTCACAACTAAAGTCACATGAAGAAAACTTTAATGACTCTTACCTCCTCTAAAAGCTGGTGAAGGAGACGGAGGTTTCATCCTTACTTTCCTCATTAAGTGTAAGTTAGCCTCAGATTTATGCCTGGCTAGATACATAGGAGAGTGTCTGGGTGGCCGTGGTGGTGGCGTGTGATGGAGATTCTGAGTGGACATACGGACAACCATTCTCTTCTTGTTACGATCCAGGATGTGTCCATCAGGCACACCATGCCCGTGTACAACCCTCATTCGGGAATCCACCTTGAAAACTTCACAAATTATCCTCTATAAAAAATCTATTCCCACTGAAAAAGGTGTGTGTATGAGCCTGAAGCCGCTGTTAACTGGAGGCTAATGAAGCCGAGTGAGCCGTGTTGACGCAGTGACACAATGACAATGTCCCACATTCCTCCAGATACTACCTCCAGCCACTCGTCTTAATGATAAACAGGCTTTTTGTGGCAGCAGGATTGAGAGCTGTGCTCATTAACACTGCCTACCTGTTCTCTCTATATCTCACATTCCAGATTTATTTACCTTCTAGTGGGAGCACTAAACTGGATCAGAGATGTGTCCATTTGCATGCAGTCCCTCTGATCCTTTCTATGAAGACATTTAATCCTTTCCTTCATATACAGGTAACCTCACGTACCTAGATCCAATCAGCCATGCACAGCAGGTCACACCACAAAATCCTTTTTATTCTAACCAAAAAGTAAAGGTGAGCAAGACAATTACAATGCTTTTCACCTGAGCAAAATATCTAACATATTTTTCCATAAAGAGATGGTCCAGAAGAACATTTGGCCACATAGAGAAAGAGGACGCTGTTTACTTTAGGGTGTTCCAGTCTTTGAAGCTATTCAAAACTCAGTCAGAAATAACCTTTATTTACAACATACTGACATAAAGAAAAAAAACGCCCTCTTAAATTTTAAACCACTTCCATCGGTTAAAAAGTTCAGCTAAAATTAAAAATGTTGAAATGCAAAGCACATCATTTTCTCAGTCTGAAGGGTGTTTTTTAATTAAAATCTATATTTAATCAATTTTCAGCTTAGCATGAAAACTTATAATAAAATGTTTCAGATGATAGTTGTTAAAATAGATGCTGTCCACTCACTCCTTTTATAAGTATGCCCTCTCCACCAGGATACATGCCTAGATTTGACCTAATATACAGTGAGTGAGCACCCATAAATCTTTTATTGACACAGGTTAAACAAGGTTAATCTGAACTGTGGATTCACTCCATGCTCTGTCACTACAACCAACAGGAATTCCACTAACAAAACACACATGTATCATATTTCAAGGCGTTCAGTTTTATAACAAAGAGAACAGTAAATTTTGCAAACTTAACAAGTATTTGTATCAGTGTTGCAAAAACTAAAGAGTAAAACAGCCAATTTTTACCAGTAAATTTTAAACATCCGCTGCTTATAAAAATCTACCTTAGAATCTTAACAACATCATTTTTTCTTTTAGTGTGCTTACATGAAGAATACAGATTTTTTGAGTATTGAATACAGTAATTAAATTGTCAAATTCCCAATGTCATTCCCAATTACCTACAGGTACTTCCTAAATCTTAAAATCAGATTATGGTAGGCCATGTTCATGAAACATCGATTGTCATTAACAAACTAGGAGGCGACTACCTGTGATTTTGTAGTTTTTCATCTAAAAAAAACCGAGCGTCCCAGCTAGTTCAACCAGGTGTGAGATTCAGATGAAGTTAAGCCATATGATATGCAGTGGAGGTTAAATGAAGCATGGTTCTCAACACAAGCTTCATCTGTTAACACACCGTAACCAACATTAATTACATGTATCCATTTGTGTCTTACAAAACTTGTTAACTAGATATTAAAGGTTGCATTAAGAGAATATAAGGCATATCCCAGATGTCATGACCATCGTTACATGGCTTCACATATATAGGATACCTTAATGATCAAACTAAATAAATCAGGAATTTTGGTACACAGAAGAGAATATTGATAATATCAATAAATGCACTAGTCAACTGTTATTTAATAATAAAGATATCAACAATCATGATACTAAATCAGATGATGTCTCATGTCATGCTAAGTTACATGAATTTAACACTCAATAATAGTTGCAAGCTGTTTGATATAGTTTCTTACTAACTTTTAACTCAGTAAGCATATGGTTTAAAGATTTACCCATATAAGCCAGGTAAGTGGAGCATCGAGGAAAGTTATTCCCATCAGGGTTTATTAAGGGGATTGACACAGATACATTCACTCAACAATGTCTCTATTCTTTTAACACAGACTATTTTAGGAGTTCAGCATGAACATATCACATGTAAGGACTAAACTAACCCAATGAAATATTTCTTCACTTAAATCATTAACTGTCTAATAAATTGACAAAAACTAATGTACCGAGTCTTTTATGAGCCTTGAGGGCATTTTGAATGTTAAACTTAATGCAGAGGGAACAGAAATAAAGTAACAAATGATCAAATTCTTCGTCCAATATTAAAGTTTCTTGTATAATATACATTAGAGTTATCTTACTATATCCATGGATTGTTTTATTTTGTTACCATTTTTTAAAATATGTTTTTCTTTCATTTAAATACAAAAGTCTATCACATATCACAGCTAAGAGTGATAATTGCCTTAAGACAGAGGTCACCATTTCTTTCAATTAAAAAAAAAAGGCATAATGCGAGAAAATATTACTGGCATTTTAGGTTAGGCCTAAAAAAAATGTTTTGTTTCAGCTAACCCGACTGACCCTAAGAAATAGCTCCGAGTCTAAAGTTTTTATTGGCTTTGAAAAAAAAAATTTGAAAAAAAAGAAAAATGTTTGTTTTTTTAAAAAGATCTTTCCAAATTGGCATATTTGGTAGCAAAATCGTTTTTTGTAATGTTTTTCAGTCATGCAAGCATCTGTATTGGTTTTATTTAATATATACTCTTTTGTACAAAGTCTACCAAAAAAAAAATTGACAAAATAAAAAAAAAATCTATCCTGCCTAGCCCAATTATTTTCAGGCCGTTAGAGGAAACATCGCATTTTTTTTTTTAGGCCTTATCATTTTGATTGCAACAAAAACAACTAAACTGGCACATAATATGTAAGGAACAAATAATACTTAAGATATCAATGTTGGTAGTTCCATGGAACAAGTCTTTATGTAACAAAGTACAGAGACATAGATATTCTGAGAGTGTGGTTCTGATGAAAAAAACTATAACTTGTTTAAAAGATTCAATCCATAAGGATAAATGATCCCTGTAGTTTACAAAGCCAACAAGGTAATAGAAACACAGATCTTTTTTTATATGAATATCTAATAGGTTAAACTGAAAGAAACTATTTATTGTGACTCATGTGACACCTTTGCATAGCTAGAAAAATGAGTGTTTCAAACAACAATCCTTCCTTATCCACAAATGATCTAAGATGAAGAGCATATACATTTTTCTTCTACAGGTATAACATTTTGCTTGCTCCGTCGGGATTTGAACTGGTGTCTCTAGCTAGCAGGGCCATCCCTCTATATGATAAGCTAAAGTTTCTTTCACCACAAAAGAATTATTTGATAGATTGATAGTCTGAATTCATACTCTTTAAATTCAGTTTTGTTTGTTTGTTTCATTGGGGTTTTAAGTCGTACTCAAGGGTTTTTTTAAATTAAGAGAGAAATGTCACATGAAGTTAAGGAAGCCAGAATAAAAAAACATTATACAGAAGAAATCAGCTTAAAATATGAAAGGCCCAGATAGACAAGTATGAATAGACAGAATCGGGTCAGCTTCTTTTTACATCCATACCACACAGTACCTTTACAACATTCATCTGGTCTATTTTCGTTTTCATTGATTTTCATTGGACAAGCCTGACTATAATACATAGAAAACAGGTCAACAGTCCCTAAAGAGGAATTGTGTGGTCAGAATGGACCCTATACATCAGCAGGTTCAATGTGGCTATAATGCAACTCCAGAGCAAAACTTTATGATTATACACAATACAGGTTAAAAATAATAAAACATTAAAAAAAAAAAATTATTTGATCCTTTAATGAATTTATCAACATCCTCTAGATATTTGCTTTGTTTTAATTTTGTATATGGTTAATTGTACATGTAGTTGCTTGAAGAGGATTTTTATATATTAAATAAATGAAGAGAGAATAATTTTCTTGTCGAGATTTGAACCCGGGACCTTTGGGTTACAGGCCCAACACAAATTCTATATACACTATATAAGTTGATTTTTAATTGCTAGCATTTGGTGCAGCCTAAGTTTATACTTGGAATACACCCTGCTCAGCCAGAGGGCCAGAAGATATGTGAATAATATTCTTTTCATCAAAGGAAATGAAAGTTTTGTTTAAAAAAGCATAAATAACAACATGGGGGAAGCACAAACAATGACTTAACAAGAAATAACAGGAAACGTATTGAGGAACAGAACTTCAGTTAGAGATATCAACTCTGCTTAGTACAGCTGGAGGTTATTTTCATATCCCACTGGTTTTGCTAATGTTCAGATAACATCTTTCTGACGACCACGAACAAAATTACAGTATCTGGATTAAAACTTGCAGTTAATTTTTATCAATGTTTAAAATGTAAATCCAGAATTTGTAAATAAAGTATATATATGTCATAATGCTTGATAATGCAGAATGTAGAAATGTTGTGCAAAAATGTACAATAAGTTAGAATCCAGATCTCTTTTTATATATACATGTATATCTCCTAAACTTTATTTACACATCATTATTCTTCATTCTTATAGATCTGTCAATCAAAGAAAACACAAATTACACTATGTAGATATTTTTCTTTCAGGTTAGCACATGGCAATAAAGTGTGAAAATGAGCAGTTAATGACACCTCAATAAGTCCCCTTCATGTAGCTGAGAATGTCAGAGGATTGGAACTACAAGTATTACATCAAGCATCCACCGTATGTGGTCAATAGGAATGAAATAATCTGCCTTAGGCACAAACAAATATGCAGGATACAATTTGTAAATGAGTTTTCAAACACAAGTTCATGGTTGACTAATTACTTCAGAATCATAGCTACATGTACATGTATATGTAAACACTGACCCAAGGAAGGAGATCAGAACTAATAAAATCTCTGTGTGACAATTTGTTCTTTCAAATTCTAATCACATAAGCTTGGAAACGTCACATTTTACTATCTATAGTCAAATTTATTTGACAAAAAAAGGTGATGATGTTGGTTTCAAGTTATAAATAAAGCTGACCCTAGCCCCTCCCCCCAGCTGATTACTGATTGATATTTATCACAGAGCCCTCCACTTTAGGTGGTGGTGTATTCCAAACAATAGCCAAAAAACACAACCACATGAATATATGTAATTGCTGTATGTATGTTTGAATCAAGATGTTCCTTCATTACTTGATAAATACACCATGCACACAATATAACACAAGCAAACTAGTTACAAGTGGTGTTTAAACATAGCTCCTTCTCTGTTCAAAGGCCTTGTTGGATCAACCTTTGTCTAATTCATTATGAGAACTTTCGTTTTTAAAATCTTTTTCCGAACATTATTTTAACAACAGTACTTGACGACAAAACCCCCAGGGCCATTAAGGGGTAATGGGTAAACAATTTCTTTTCTGAGAGACTATTGGAAGTGCTGTGGGTTGCATTGAAGATGGTTTAACATACTATTTAACTGCTAAATTTGTACCAGTATCTACAGTTTATAAAAAATTATTAAGATCAACAACCTCCTTTAATCTTGTGAAGATTAAATACCTGTGAACCATACAGCGATTTGTTTGTTTGTTTAATTGGGGTTTAACGTCGAACTCAAGGGTATTTCACTTATATGACGGCGGAGTGTGACTCCACTTCACAATGTCCCTTGCCCTATTATGGTGGAAAACCAGGAAGAAACCTCGTAAAAACCACCCCCGCGATTGCCGGAGCCACATCTTGTGACTCACTCATATACCTGAGGGTGGACAGACGGACTCGATCCTGTGAACCGTCACGGATAGTGAGAGTACTGAAATAATTCTGATATATATATATATATATACAGGTCTTCATTTTGGTCACTTAAGTTTACAGCTATTAGATTCCCATTAGGAAATACCTTGATAAATTGTGAGCCAATAAACCTGTATTTTTATAAGGTTACTAATCTATTAAAGGCAACTAAAATTGATATTGCCTAAAATTTGTATCTTTATGTGATCATGTAATTCAGATTCATTATTCACAGCACTGTATCAAAAAATATTTTTTTTAAAGGGCAATAACTTTTTTTATTACAGCATAAATCTGTCAAATTTCATAAGACTTATGTCAAATCTGGGAGTAATTTGACAGTAAGTTGGTGTCAGTAGAATTGGTGAACAGATGTGTGACAATCATTGTGTGACTAATTGGCTTTGACAACATCCCTACATCAATTATTTGCAGAGGTCAAGGGTCAACTCACATAAACAGCAGAAAAAAAAGAGTTCCAAATCAGCAAAGAAAACCAACATTGCCATGTAACCATTTTATGATGGACAGACAACAACAGTGAAATTAACATTTTATTAATTTTCGCAAAGGTAATGTAAATTGGAGTAACTTTTCTACATGAATGGAACATCCACGCAACAGATTTAATCAGTTTTCGTTCAAATGCACAAACAATCTTCAGGCACACATCCATCATCATAATTCATCCCTCAAAAAAGAATATCCGCTGGAAACCAGTTTTTCATGCTTGAATAAGAATTTCTAAGCACAACATTACATATGCGTACAATAAGTGTATACAGAGAGTGTTTATAGACTTAATAGAAAAGCTGGTATTATGTACACACAAGGAGACTTCACACCTCTCCTGCAGCATACTAACTTCACCTACTTGAGAAACAAAGCTGTCATCCTACTATATAAATTTACATTTGTTGAAGAAACACACTTGGTATTTATGGCTATATTGTCCAAAGAGAATGTGTAATTCTTTTGTCAAAATCTCATTTGTAAACATCTTCTTTTTTCATTTGGCTATCACAATCTTTTCATGACTATAGAAGTATTCACAGCTGGAGTAAAGAAATGATTCACAGGATCTCGTTATTGCAAATAAATGTAAAATAGCTCCTCTATATCTTTTTTGTTTGCACACTCTAATGATATAAGTTTTACATACATTCCCCTTTTCGTTATATTTGGGAGAACACTTTCTTAGTTAATTCTTTAAATACTGTTAATCTTCACTTTCTAAAAGACACAAAAATTATTCATACATTCCCCTTTGTTCATTTATGGCATACGGGTATAAAGTTGGTCATTTCATTCATTTCATCTTTTAACTGTAAATTGCTAGCACTGCCAAGCATTTTCTTTACATCCATTATTTGATCAAGTTAAGGGATATAATAAAATACAATTAAAGTTCATACAAATTCAATGTACATCTATATGTAAGTAGAATGTACACAAAGTCATTAAAAACGATAGATATATTGATAGAAATTTGTAATAGACAATAAGATGAAATTAAATGGTGTAATTACCTGGCCCCGTGTTGCGAATGGCGACCGCTCCACGTCGCGGTGGCTTCAGTGGAACCAGTCTCACCTCTCCACCTAAAACATCAACAATGCTTTACTTACACAAATAATTACACTACAGATACAGTATATTACCTGACGATTACATCAAACGTTTTAATTAACACAGGTATGTATGTAAACAATACTGATGAAATGTTTAAACCTGATCTCACATTTAGAGCAATCCTTAATGTACAATAACATGTAAGTTAATAAGAACAGATATTTGGTCTGTTGATTAGGGTTTAACATCATACTCCAGAGTATTTCACTTCTATGACAATGGATTGTCCATTTCACATTAATCCTTATTTGAATAGGGTGGAAAACAATAGGAAACCTTGTAAAACACCCCCCCTGATTGCTGGACCCACACCATGTGGCTCACTCATATTCCAGACTGAAACCTTGGGCTGTACATAGAAGTAGGATTAGTAGACAAACATGCTAGATACAAAGCCATGGCAGCGGGCAATACGAATTCAAATGTAACTGTTCTGTATACTAGTAGACAACAATATATATCATGGCAAACAGGATAAATTCTTTAAAATAAACAACACATATAAACTTATATGGTGGCGTGTAACACACAGATAATTAATACCACTTCATCAGTGAAATTTGTTGTGACTGAAGTTTAATGTCAAACTCAAAAGTCTGTCACCAATATCGCAACGGACTGTCCCCTTCACCCTGTGCTTTTCTTATATATAGTAGAAAGCCAAGAGGATGCCTTGTTATGCTTTATAAAATAAAACCTCCCCCAGGATTGCCGGAGCCACATCATGTGACTCCCTCATATGCCCGAGGTCGTCAGACAGACTCGATCCTCTGTGCAGTACATTGAAAATGGATCAGAACGCCAACCACAATCTGTGTTGCAGATGTCAGACATGATTTTTACACTGATATCTTGACATCACATTCAAGGGTATATCACTTACATATATATGATGATGAAGGATTGCGGTTGTTTGATGCTGGACCTTGCAAAGAGCTCAAATTTACTTATACCTACATTTAACTGGTAGCATCAAACTTGTGGGCTTTATTGAAGGGTTCCACAGCCCAAAGCACAACTGAATTTGCCATTGAACCGAACAGCTGATGTGTACATAGAAGTCAGTGTTTTGTTAAGTACTAGTATGTCTGGATGGGATTTATTGTTATAATTCACACTTTACCATGAATAACTTAGTGCCCCCCTCAAAGAGAACATGGTAAATTTTCCCTTTAGATAAGAAGTATTTATAATGCTGATGGTTTGGTCCAAACCCAAAGAGAAGATAAACATGTACAATCAGGTAGGATACACTGATACAAGTTGTACATGTTTATAGCGGAGTGTATTTTATATTCCACAAGTTTTATAATATAAATAAGTGATAGTTTTTATGTAAAATTCCTGACCTGAAACCAGTCAGTTTATATAGAGATATCTGTTTAACCTACTTGTAGTATGTTTTTTTTTCTTGGTATAAAACTGATGATTAAGTACCCTGTATGATTATCACATGTGGCACCTGACTGACATATAACTTTTATTGCCCTCAGGTCATTACATGCCATTTAACTAGGGTTTCATTAAGAACATAAATACTGTTTATATGAACTGATGTCCAACAGATCAGATATATGATATCTGACACAGGTCAGCAATCAGATAAATACTGTTATCATCTGATATCACACTTACTCTATTACATTACATTAAAAACACCACATTGCATTTTTTTAAGATTGCAGTATCATCACACTATTCAGCTGACCATCATGGGTAAATTGTAGATTTACTTGAAGCTTTCTTCATTTTAAACATTTTAAATCAGTCTGTCTATAGCCAAACTTTAGCTTTGAGGAAAAATCAATACAGGACCATCACAAGACTCAATACAAAGAAATAATCCACATTTCTAGCAACAAACAATCCCAATACAGAACCATCACAAGACTCAATACAAAGACATAATCCACATCTCTGGCAACAAACAATCCCAATACAGGACCATCACAAGACTCAATACAAAGACATAATCCACATCTCTGGCAAGAAACAATCACAATACAGGACCAGCACAAGCCTCAATACAAAGACATGATCCACGTCTCTGGCAACAAACAATCCCAATACAGGACCATCACAAGACTCAATACAAAGACATGATCCACATCTCTGGCAACAAACAATCCCAATACAGGACCATCACAAGACTCAATACAAAGACATGACAGAGAAATCAGCTTCGTGTTGTCACATAGTTATTAGAGCACCAGACAACAGGAAGTTCTCAACAACCATTCACATAATCACAAGAGGTTTACTTGTTCACTTTGTACAGTAATCTGTGTGGTGATTGCTAGTTCTTAGCACAAATTATCAAGTTTTTTTTCCTTAAGCTGCGATCAATTTATTTTGTTTGATTGGGGTTTGACATCATACTTAAGGTTATTTCATTTATATGACGGCATGATAACCCCATAGGTGGGAGTTACATGTATCCCCCTCAATGCCACTGCCACCCACAAATACAAGACTGGTCAATCACACAGCACAAAACAAACACAAACAGATTGGTTTCGTGTTGTCTTTTAGCTCTGATGGCACCAGGGCAACAGGAAGCTCACTCCCAACCACTTGTACCTGTCATACAAGCGAATCAGGCAACTTTTACTTCAAATGTTTCATATTAATTCATGCACTTTTGGGGGAAACCGTATTGGTCGCAATGTTTTAAAACTTAAGTGAAATACATGTACTAAGCCATCAGTCCACACCGATGACTGATGACTAGATGAACAAATTCTGATGGCACACCCTCTTTGACTAGAGGGATTTGGGAAACTTAAAAATAACAACTTCAACTGATGTTGTATGTCAGTGATCAACATGTAGTTGAAGGGACATAACTCTTCAGCACATATTTACATTGATAATAGAGCAATCATGTGAGACAGGACACGTTGTGAGATGCAGTACCAATTTGTAGCATACTGACTGACTGACTGACTGACCATGCTAATTTATAAATACTCACAACACACATATTGGGATACCATACCTTTTCACATTATACTCAGAATATACATTGACAGACACTTGTAATGCATCCTTATTGGATAATCCGATTAATAATACAGAAACTGAAAAGGGGATTTTTTCTAGTTTTTATTTCTCATAATGTAGTCACTTGATTGGTGCCCACCCTGGATGATTTAGAATTCAATATATTTTATGTTTATATGATGAGTAGTTTTGAGGAAGAAATCAGTTCAGTATCAGAAATAAGTCCTTTCAGATTGATAATCAGTCTATATTTGATCTTACAGAGTTCTGTTGTTTAAGAGATTGCTTGTTTGTTTGATAGGTGTTGAACTCATGGGAATTTCACTAATATGATGGATTGTGAACTTTTCACTGCTTTGCCTGATATCAATTAAAAACTGAAAGGAAATGACAATATCATTTGTCAACTGTACTATAATGAATATGTTCACCTTACGAGAAAAATAAAAAATATTATTTTTTTAAAGAAATAGTTATTTATTTTCCTCAACATAATAACACTAGAGCAGAAGTGAGCACAGCTCACATACCCCCGCCAATCTCTTTTTGTATAAGGGCAAACCTCCTATCAACCATGTACATGTAGTATAATGCTAAATGGAACTTTAGCATTTAATC
>JAVFBX010215270.1:0-11703 GCA_034783855.1 Mopalia kennerleyi | reverse complement strand
TACTCCCTCGGCTTCCTCGGTCGATCGTAAGAGGCGAGAAAAGAGGAGCTTTCTGTTGCCCTGGTGTTCTCCGAACTCAAGGGAACAGGAAGCTGATCTGTTTGTAGGTTTTATTTTTGTCTCCGTCGTCATATAAGTGAAATACCATTTAGTACGACGTTAAACACCAATCAAACAAACAAAACAAACCCAATCGCTGCGTTTCAAACCGTTGAATACAAATGTGCATATTTTCAATAGATTGATTATCAACTGTCTGGCGTTTTCCATCTCAAAAACGAATGATTTTCACCACACCTAAGAATTAATTTTATTTTAATACATCTGACTGATCATATAAAATACATCAGACAACCGGTACGACTTAGAAATGCAAATGGGACTGTCAATGCAGCTAAACATTTAAATAATAAGTTGTCTTTAATTCAGACAGAAGTCCATTTAGTTACATTGTTAAGTGGCTGCTACTCCCTGGAATACAATGCATATAGGTAAAACGGGCATCATTTGTTGTGTTGAATTGTGATCACTAATGTTCTAATCGAGCTATATCCATTTTATAATTGGATCTAAATAATTGTGTATTGCTTAAACTACAGTCAAATTCATCCACGCGGCGATGTCTTGCTACTTTAATCACTAAACAGAAGAGCTCCACCAATATTGACCAATCAAATATGTTTCTTGTCACTCTAGGGGACCTACGTCACAATACCTATACAATCGACTGTTTAAACCTTTGACAGTTCACACCAATGGCCCATAGTTCACACATGTTAATAACCTGTAACACACAAGAGTGTAAGTCGCGTGACGTCATGAATAGTGTTGGCCACTCCCAAAATGTAAGCTACCAGTGGTCGTAGGTAGGTATATACTCGTAACCCTCAAGGGATTTTATCAGATAAAGAAACGATAAGTCGATATCATATTTAAGTATGTTTAATAGTAACGTAGCACGCAATACGGAAGTAACATTTGAAATTGATTGTCTGCTAGTAGAAATTAAACATTTATAATTCATGTAGCACATATACCATATGCAGATACGGATTTTTAGTTTGTGGGCCTTTTATTGTGCAAACTAGCTACAGAGTTTAAATGTCCCAATCTGTTTAATTGCCCTTCTGTATGCGGATGTTGATTTAGCATTCAAATTTTCAATAAAATAGATTTGCCGGTTTAATTCAGGGTAAACATGGCTAAAAAGAAGAAGCTACAGGCCCATTTGTCAAAATTCCAGTCATTATCAGACAAGGGAAAATGGCGGATCGGCAACAGACACTTGAACCCTGTTTCCGTATTTTTAACAAGGCTGATAGTCGATTTGAAGTCTGGTTGGTGATATAAAATTTGGGTATGTCCAAATATTATTGGACAGTACAAATTGAACTCATAATAGCCTTTAAGCGAAAACACTTGAAATTATACAGTTAAGTGCACTATATAGCTCTGTATCTCTAAATAAGGCTACATTGTATGATAAACTACTAGATACAGAACATCTATGTGCCAACTGGTTATAGGAACTGTCAATCACATCATGTTATCTGCGATATTCCAAATAATTCACTTCGCTTCCGGTGACATAATGCAATCTTTCTAGATCAACCACAAACGGAAAGTTACAAAGATGCAATTCCGTCTTAAAATATACAGCCGGACCAAGCAACAACACAGAAAAGGGCTCTACAAGATGAATATTCGAAGATTGGACTCGGTCACCAGAAGTCAAATAGAATAGAACGAAGGTGACATGCGCTGTTAATAATGATAATAATTCATGACACTAACCTGGACGGATTTTTTTGGATCTCGAGATACGACCAATACCTTCTCATCAATCTTATCTGGCAGCCCCATCGTGAATCAAACCTCTGCACGCGGAACTACAAAGATTGTTTAATACATACACGTTTATTTTGGCAAGTGCTTCCGCCATTAGCCGTTTTTTAAATTGACATTCAATTTACATTTGCGTGGTTATCTCTTTTCTTATTTTCGGTTCAGTTTTTCGAAACAGTATATTTTGAAAAACTGACATTCAAAATGATAATATCGAAGTGATACAGAAACTCGAATAAAGACATTATTATAATTGCCAGTTGCATGGTCAAAACATATTCATGACAAGTAAATGCGTTTGATATAAATTCATTGCCTTTCTGTCCTGCCTTTAAAAGTTTGCGCAACTCTTATGAGATAATGATCAATTTCGATCTAGATATCCAGCCCCTGAAGCCTGCACTAAGACGCTGAGAGTCAATCACTTGAACTTCAGACCACTGACTACTCAGTGAACACTGGTGAGGATGATATTTGATATCAGATGTACACATCTTACGGATTTTAAATTCTTAACCCACTTGAAAATATTTATCACATCATAGATAAAAGTTTATTTTATTGAACTTTATTTTCTCTGTCAATAAAGATATTTGTCTTTGATTGATTGATTGATTGATTGATTGATTGATGTCGCTGAACTTTAATTCGTAGTCCTTCAGTAAATCTGTTAATTGATCCGGTCATTCCACTCATTTCACGGGGATTTAATTTCCGATTAACGCAAACTAGGTAAAAAGAAATATTCCAGGTAGAAACACACAAAAATATCGACAAGATTCGTGTACAGTGTTAAAGAAAGTAGTACTTAAATCTACCAGAAATTATCGCGCAAAATTTAAACACTTGGTTAACCTTTTTCAATTCGGTAACTATGGTATCACTGACATTTGATACAGATGAGATGTAGGGACTAATATACCTCAACCAATGCATACTTACCTCAGTATGTATATTTCTAAATAGTAATCACACTGACGCAGGGGTGTCGATTAATTATAATCGATGAATCATATCATGGTCTAGATAAAATCACAAATTCCTCAATAGATCTTAATAGCTCACTATGTAAACATTCTTAAAACATTGTCAACTGATGTGAGTCAAAGTGTACTCTCTTCCACCATCACTGCATGCATATTAAACTTCAAAGCATGCGCACACAACTTTAGAATTAAGATTAAAGTAAACAGGGTATGCTGTTTTATCCAATTACAGTAGCTTTCAATTCAGTATGTGTACTTCGCGGAGTTGTTTGTGGATCACGTTAGTATCACATGGTATAGAAGGACTTACATGTAAATAGCTACATATACAAATACTTCAAAAGTATGGCCAGTGATATTCAATATAAGGTTAAGTAATGTAACCTAAGTAACAAGTTAAGCTGAACTTGTTCAAATCAAACAAAATAAATCAGGTATCAAATGTTTATCTAGTTTCCCGACTTTTAGATGATTTTAGCATACACGTTGACGGTCTTGCTTATCGTAAACATAATAAAAGAATAGCAAATAAGTAGGAAAAAAATATCATACACACACAAAGGGATTCATTTATTAACAACACAACATAACATAATAATAAAGATTCCAATATTTTTCATTCAGATCAGATCAGATCAGCGGCCGTTTTGAGTTTCGGCCTACTGATCTTAGATTATTGTATAGCTCACCGGTTTTATTTCTCTGTCGATCTCATGTAGATGAATCACACGATTTGGGCCTGTCGACCTCAGGTAGATGAAGTACACGATTTGGATCTGTCGACCTCAGGTAGATGAATCACACGATTCGGATCTGTCGACCTCAGGTAGATCAGCCACACGATTTGGATCTGTCGACCTCAGGTAGATGAGCCACACGATTTTGATCTGTCGATCTCAGGTAGATGAGCCATACGACTTGGATCTGCCGACCTCAGGTAGATAGAGTCACACGATTTGGATATGTCGACCTCAGGTAGATGAATCATACGATTTGGATCTGTCGACCTCAGGTAGATGAGTCACACGATTTGGATCTGTCAACCTCAGGTAGATGAGTCACACGATTTGGATCTGTCGACATCAGGTAGACGAGTCCCACGATTTGGATCTGTCGACCTGAGGTAGATGAACACACGATTTTGATCTGTCGACCTCAGATGAGTCACGCGATTTGGATCTGTCGACATCAGGAAGACGAGTCCCACGATTTGGATCTGTCGACATCAAGTAGACGAGTCCCACGATTTGGATCTGTCGACCTCAGGTAGATGAACACACGATTTGGATCTGTCGACATCAGGTAGACGAGTCCCACGATTTGGATCTATCGACCTCAGGTAGATGAGTCACACGATTTGGATCTGTCGACCTCAGATGAGTCACACGATTTGGATTTGTCGACCTCAGATGAGTCACACGATTTGGATCTGTCGACCTCAGATGAGTCACACGGATTGGAGCTGACAATGTCTGGTGGGTTTTTTTTAAACGAGATTTGCTTCCAATTTTATACCCTATTTAAACAAAGCACAGTGTGAAGTGAACCATCCGTCCTCATTTAAGTGAAATATCCTTAAGTAGGACGTTAAATCCTAATCAAACAAACGGAAAATATCAAGCTTTTGCCTGTAAAGCCCATCTTCCGGAGGAAAGGCGGAAGAGAAGATCGTCGCATTAAGCCTCTCTTCCTTCCCTACCTTGCCTTAATAGATTGAAAAACCTGGGTTATACAACAGCTACTTTGGGATGACCTCTCTTAACCGCACGTAATAGTCCAAATTAATTTTTGCCTCGGATTGCAGAAGACGGAGTAATGTGAAAGTCTCGTCATACACATTTTGACCATTGCAATGGGAAGATGGTATAGCCTGATGGTCAGTTAAATTATATTTTTCTAACATTCTCAATGCAGAATGTCTTGTGACCAGATATACGTTCTTGAATATTCGAAAAACACGATAGGGCTGTCAGATTCCTCTAGGAAATGCACTTGTTTACGGACAGATACATGTGAACTGTTTACTTTATAATTGTATGGAGGTCAAATGTCTGTGCGTATTTCTCAGAATTATTTTAAGAAGCGTAATGCTTTGTTATAAGAATGTAACGATCTATAAATAATGAACCCGTTTTCTTACCATCAAGTATCGTCTAATTTTTAAACACAGACTGATATTTGGGTTAAACGCGCGCAATCAGTTTCCCAAAACTGTATTTTGGGTTTAAACCTCGCAAGCAGTTTCGTTCTAGAGAGCGATGTGACCGAGTCTATTCCATGCTTACGGAAAATGACACAAAGAATAACCAAACGGAATACCGCCACACTATGTTTGGTTGAATTATCATTCTAGACGAATTCAATTCTGCATTACATAATCTAAACTGTTTGGTGAAGAAATTTGAAAATGTAGAAAATAAATTTGTAAAATGCAAATGTAAAATTTTAGAACGATGATATCCTAATGTTTGAATATCCTGTCGCTTCAAATAAACAGAATATTGGTTCTTGGTAATATTGTTCTGCTCGCTGTAGCTTGTTTGTTTGTTTGTTTGTTTATTTATTTGGGCTTAATCATCGTACTTCACTTTTATAGGGACGGGCTGCCCAGTTCTTTCTCAAATATATTGGGATTTCTAGCAAGAACATCATGAAAACCACCCTGTTAGGTCCTTTGTGAAAGCTGTTAACGATACATCGAAGGGGGATAGGTAGTAGCTCGACACACTTGCCTCTTCAAGGCAGGTGCCGAGTGATTAAGCATTTTGCTTGTGTTCTTTACTATCTTATCACGTTTAAATATCACGTAGTTAAGTACTGATCTACGTGGTATAAGTCTTGTTTTTAACAAAAGCAGCGAGATTACCAACCTAGAAGTAGATCGTTTTGGGTTTTACACAATCTCTGACGTAACCCTGTAAGAGCTGAGTCGCGACTGAGTCGTGCGTGATGGGTTCGATAGTTCAGGTCAAACTTGTTAAGTGTCACCTTCACCTTCAGTCAGAAAATATTGCAGTGATAAAGTTTAAGTTAACCTGAAGTACTTATCCTGTGTATTGAAATGAATTTTTGAAATTTTTTCTATGTATTTATTTGTTAAGCTTATTTAAAGGGAATAATTAACGGTTATGCTTAATCAATTGAAAGTGAGTTACAGTTGTTTGTCTTTGAAAATATTCATTAAAAGTAATAAGTTTAGGTCTAAAATCGTGAGTCTTTCCCTTTAACAAGATGTCGCGAAGAAATTGTGTTTAAGCAACGTAAATTCGTTTTCGATTTCTGAGAAATCCAAATATGAAAATCTAGATTTAGTTTTTTAATTTCGAAACTTTAAAGATTTACCCGCTGATTTTGATGTTCGGGGAATCTCACTCGAAAGTTAAAAAAAATGCAATATATTGTCCTAAAGGGATTTCCAACTTAAACTATATACTTGAGGTTATATTTGTTAGTTTTTGTGTTTTAGAATAGCTTGTCCGAGATGGAGATGGAGGCGCAATTTGGCTGGCTATAGGATGCCACAGTAATCTCCGAGAAGAGTGGTCAGATTGCCCCGATCTGATCGATCGGCTGGTCACGCCGATCCCTGCGATGATCTAACGTTAATTCCATCGTAATAAAAAAGTTAATTCCATCATACCTGTACCATATGTCTTGAGTTTTGTTGTTTGTTTGATTGGTGTTTAACGTCGTGTATTTCACTTATATGACGACGGGGACAAATACAAAATGTACAAACAGATCAACTTCCTGTTCCCCTTTAGCTCTGAAAACACCAGGGTAACAGAAAGCTCCTCTTTTCTCGCCTGGAGCCGGGAGAGTATTCTGCAGGACTGGCCAACCCGCTCCCCCACGGGGCCCATATGTCTTTAGATCATTGCAGGTTGAGGCCCATGGGCCAATTAAGCGGCAAACACTTAAACTATACGTTGGTTCTGCAAATGAAACGCTTGTCTTCAGTTAGCTTTCTATTTAAATATACCACTCATGGAAACTGCCCCTGCAGGCTACCGCTGAAGAGGTTTCGCACTAGTTGCCTGGCTGATAGGGGGCATGAGTTTTGGAACTATCTCCTATACTATGGCATCCCCATACAAATATCAGTAACTAAAATGTGATCGCCATTAGAAGAATGAATAGGTCATAACTATATCTCAGTTAAGATATTTCAAAGAAATAATTTAAAGGTAAGAATTCGCTTCCGAAAGTGAAACGCATTTTCAAAAGCAGTTGTGGAATAACCAGGCCGTGGTTAACCTATGGTGGTGTTATGTAAACACTTAGTATAATTATTTGATTTAAGGATCGTCTCAGTTCCCATGCAGCGGTTGGCTTATAGACGACATGAACGAGTAAAACATATTCAATACATGTTCATTATCTCCCCCTCAAACTGTCAAAGCGTTATCGTTAACCGATTTGGATGAATACTTATAGAATAATGGTTTATATTACAGAAAAATAAGTAGCATGGCATTAAAAGTCCACCATAATAAAGACCAAAATTATTGTCACATTCTGAACAAAATGTTTCAAAACTGTTCTTCTGAGGTTCACTTTAATATTATTTCCCCATCTGTTTCAGTCTTTAATTTAGATTTAAAAAGTTTAAAGCGAAATTTAAAGTGACATCCATCACACCCTCTGTTCTGTATTTGGGTAATGATTGACATCCATCACACTCTCTGTTCTGTATATGGGTAATGATTGACATCCATCACACTCTCTGTTCTGTATATGGGTAATGTGAGATTCAGTCCGTGCAATCTTTCGTGAAAGACATGACAAAACAACAGAGACTTCATCTTAATCATGACTAGATGCATTACCCAAAGGAAATGTAATTCTGTTACAGTCTGGATGAAGGTGTGTGAATAATAAATATTAACACAATTGTGTCAAATCGTTTACGTTGGTTTCATTCCATTGAAAGTTATTACAAAACTGCCGTCACATAATCGTATTACATTGACGGCTGGATTGGAATATTGAATCCCATAAGGCCTACTTTCTGTTTTAAACTCGTTACACAGAATAAAAAACGTATCACCACTACCTCAATGGACTATTTACCCATAAAATTAAAATAACGTCTCTGAGGTTTTGTCAAAAATTGAATAATGTAGACATTTAGAAACTGTTTTCCACAAAAGTCCATCTAAGGAATATAACGCTTTATCCTTCCGCGAACTGCTAAATAATTCAGTATAGATATTAAGTAAATTATCTGAGCCCAGGTAGAGAATAATAGTGGCATAATAATAGAACCCTCAAGAGATGTTTGACAAACATTTATAGAATTTTGTGTGAAATCCTATTAGATCCTACAGGATTTTATAATTATCCTTCAGGATCCTATAGGATCCTATAAGATTTTTCTGTAATGGCCATTATAGTGCCGTTCGACTTTTTGATTGATTGATTGATTCTTAATTCACTGAATATAAGTGTGATTACAAGCAAGAAAAGAAGATAGTTCAGCGGGAGTAAAACCCAGAGTGGGTTTGTTCATGTATGCTGCATACATCATAGGCCTACATACTTTGGTTCGAGTCATAGATTGAGATTTTCTGATTGGTGAATAATTTCATGCTAAAACTTCCACACAACAATGGATCAGGAAATCCCTTCTTTAGGGTATAGCTGTTAAACTCGGCAAGTCATCCAGTGTGTATGCTTTCTCAAGTTGAAAGATTTATGTAGGCATAATTTGTTAGTGTAGTCTGATGAAGTCTTCGTGAAATCTAACCCACATTATATGATCACATCAGTGCTGGAATGAGATATACTGGAACATGAGACTTTTATCAGAGAGAAATCAGGTGGTTCTAACGAAGTGAGATTGTCTTAAGAGAAGGGAGACCGAGGCAGGCATATCATACAATTAACCCTAAAACTGGAAGGAGACGAAGAGAAAATAGAGCACAACAGTGCGCGTTTATATTTTTAGCTGCTTCTCTTATTATTGTACACTATATCTGATATTTTCCGATTAGCCCTGTAATCGAGAGGAGGCGGTTCGGGCTAATCAAGATGTACAGGATAGTATGCCGCAGAAGGGGTAGAACTATAGTATTTTGTCGGAGTCTCGTTCTATTGTATACTGTGTTATGTCAGATATTGTTGATTAACCTTGTACCAGGAAGAAAAGTAGATTTCAGATAATGAAGATGAGAACAGATAGCCTATAGCAGTACAGGGTTATATAATAATGTTTGGGTCTCCTCTTGTAATACGGTGCCCACAGGACACCTTGCTTATCCGCTCCATTCAGGAGGCATACAAACGATCCACAGCACGTGCAGTGCCGTTGTCATTATACCAGCTTAAATCTTTCAAAAATTGAGTTAGGTGCACGATTGGCTTGTCACGCACTTTCTCGCGTTACTTGTCATGTACAGGCAGTTAGTCAACGTGTTATCTTTAACGTCACATGCTGTTTTATCTAGAATAAATGATAATAAAGCCAGTAGTGTAAAAAGTCCGTAGGCTCCTATTTTTATATCTTATTAAAAATCTAGGGCTTTGAAGCTAGTTATTAATTATTACTTAAGACTTTGGGAATCTTCTCCAAAGCAACAGGATTTTGAATAGTTTTCAAACAATCATTTATGCACCGCCTATTGTAGCGTTTTAAGGGTTCAAGTCGGACAGGGAAAGATAACTCCGATAAAACATGATAAGTATAGTGTCCTGAAAACATACAGTAGCCAGGCGTAGCAATATTTAGCGCCATTTTATATAAATCTAGCGATGGTGGCACTTGCTCCAAACATACATGTCACGTGAATTTTGTAGTGTTTGGCTGATTTAGTTTGTCGTAAGGTTAATCAAACAATAAATTGCCACATTTGTGTAAGTATGCGCATGATATGTTTTTCGTAAGCGTGGCTAAAAGGAGGGCGCCGTCTCTTGACTGCCTGGTAAGAAAGCGATTGCGCGGGTTTATCCCGAAGTTCCCAGACTGCGTTGAAAAGCTAGATGGTACTTGATGGTTACAAAATGCACTGTAAAGTGTCGGTATGTAGTATTACGATACTACGCGGTATAATCATTACTGACTTGTTGCTGAAATAAAATACTCAATGTTCAAAACCTTCGTAGCAGTTCAGTCAATAGGCATACAAGCAACAGGCCTACCCTAGAAATGTATATTTATTTATATATTCATCCCATCATAGAACAACGGGATTAAGTCCCATCGATTACAAATAAACAGTTTAACTTTGCAGTTGTGAATTTGTTTCTCTGTAAAAGTAGCCAAACTAATTGAAATGTTTTATTGCTGAACAGGGGTAGGTCCACTCGTTTCTTACTCAAAGCTTTCTGGTTTTTTAGGAAAGGAAGGAAAACTTAGCATCACCACCTACTGATCGGTGGTAACATGTACATCCTTCCGAACCCGTCTAAAGGTGCAGCCTCATGGTGCGATTTGTAGTTACGACTTCAGGGGATTCCCCTTATTTGCGGCATTTTGATTGGTGGAAAAAATAATACCGAATGGGCGACCAATCAAAATGCAAGAAATGAGGGGAATCTTCCAAAATCGTTACTACAAATCTTACTTTGAAAATGCACCTTAAGGATGTGCTAGCCCAACGTTAGAAGAAGCAAAATGCTTTTCCGCCCAACCGATGTAATCGAGGGTTTTTTTCCTTTAAAAAACGCCTTCAGTTCTATTATGCGGTAAAGGTGAAATACTGTACATTAGCCCAACAAAGTTGAAATACGGTTGCCGTAAGTAGATTTTGAAGTCTAGACCATTATGATATATTGTCTTTCGGGAACCTGTTAAATTGGCGTCACGAGAATTCACGGGAGTTCTTTCGGAAATGACGTCAATGAAACTGTACTTACATCATTTTAAATAAAGTCCGTCAATAAATTAGAGGTTGCTTTCAGCTTCTCGTATCTGTACATCTGATAGATGTATCAAGATGCTAGCGGAGAATAAAGAGGTGCCTTAGAATAAATATATATTTACCATGTTTGCCAGCATCTAGTGCAGCTTTGATGTAATATTTCAGTGTCTGTTCGGTCATTGTTCTCAATTACACATATGTATGTTAGTTGGCTCGGGGAGTTATCTAGAACATAAGATGATTCACTGATTTTAATTAATTTACATCCCTGTGCCAGCGTAGTTGCTTTTAAAAATATGTATGTAAATCGGAAAGACTGCGCCAAATATGAACAGAAAATTGATCCCTGTGTTTAAAAATAAATTATCTTTTAAATATTGTTTAATATAGATGTAAGCATATATTTATGTCTTGAATAACGTATCAAATAAAGGACAACTCTTGGAGTACGTTGCTTTCTTAAGCAATAAATCCCATCACACAATTTCAAAATAAATATGAACTAATTCGATGCGTTTTGTTCTAATTTACGATTGGAGACTTTATGTGGTAGAAACTATTTTGCAGTATCATAATATATGAAGACCAACATACTAAATGAAAGCACCTAGCTACTGACTTACGACGTACGAGTATATGATGACTAATTAACCACTGAATACTGTGAAGTGGAGATTTTCTTTGTAGTACGTTTAAATACTTCATGATATAATGCAATATCTGGGTACTAATTTACAATGTAAAAGTTTATGTTGCGATTATGTTACGGACATTATTTAACGATGTGAAAGTATCCGGAGGTTGAGTTACACTATAATAGCATATGTAGACTAAATTACAAAGCGGCAGTAACTGGAGAACGTGATGAGTTTAGACTAAGTTACGATATTAGAGACTCTGGAGACCAATTTACACTATAATGGCATGGGTAGACTAAGTTACGAAGTAGGAGTAACTGGAGAACGTGTTGAGTTGAGACTAGGTTACGATATGGAAGACGCCGGAGACCG
>JAVFBX010215259.1:0-11703 GCA_034783855.1 Mopalia kennerleyi | reverse complement strand
TTGTAATTTTCATTTATTCCTCGCCGGAGGCTCGGAATAAATGAAAATTACTACCCTCGTTTCATAAATTTGATATCACCGGGTCACTCATTAGATATCCTCTATGTATATGTGTTAGGAACATGTACATGTGTTAGGTATATGTGTTAAGTACATGTACATGTATATATGTGTTAGGTGCATGTATATGTGTTTAAGGTACATGTATATGTGTTAGATACATATAGTGCAAAAATGCACTGAAATATTATTTATGTACATGTTTATGTGTTAGGTACATTAAGTGCAAAAATGCACTGAAATATTTTCTATGTACATGTGCAAGGCATTTGCATAAATAAATGTGCAAATTCTGAGAAAAATCTACTAAAATCTTTATTGATGCCAAACATTGAGTGCAGTGAAGTAAAGGTCACTATTATGCTCAACTATTTAAATCAAGAGCCGACAAAACACCAAGGTTACAACGCTAAATATCAAAAGCTAAACAAAACCCATGCACCTGACGAACAGACGTACAATGACCAGGACCCCACCTTTGATAGGAAATTTAACACCGTCTCCCTAGCGGCGTCTTTTTGGGTCCGTAATATTTTAGTCTTCTCTTCTTCCAAACGTTGTCGCAGGATTTGTGTTTGGGTGCGTTGATTTCCCACAACCGCTTCATGCCGCATGCGAAATTCTTCCTCCTTCAAAACAAACACTCTTTTCCAAACTCATCCCAAAAGTGCATCTATTTTGTGAAATAGCTTGGTGAATCTGTTTTATACCGTGTGCCTAGTTAATTTCTTTATTACCTTCATTTGTTTGTTTAATTATTTGATTGGGGCTTAATATCCAACTCAATGATCTCTCACTTATAAGACGACTGATTATCCATTTCACACCTTCCTTACTTAAATGTGATGGAAATCCGAGAGTTGTGTTTGTTTGTTTGTTTCGGGTTTAACGTTGTTTTTAAGTGTATTTCACTTATATGATGACGGATTGTCCACTTTACACATGTTATGGTGGAAAACCGAGAGGAAACCTCGTAAAAACCACCCCCTTGCCGGAGCCTCATCTTGTGACCCACTCATATACATGAGGGTCGCCAGACGGACTGGATCCCTAAACGGTACATCGTTGTGAGATATTAACACTAATTTATACTTTGTATTTTCAGCTACATGTACTTCTAAACAGATTTCAGTTTCGGGCCTTTCACCTGAAAGAGCCACATTCCACGGACTGAGTTTTTTTGATAAAAAATATACATGGGCGCTAAAGTCGGATATTTCTGTTCTAAATGTTACCAACAGAACTGGTCATCGTTGTTTTTGGTTTGGTTTATTAAAGATGAAAAACTATTTCTAGCCCTAGGATGGTATACAGAAAATGTATAGCCTTATCCAGAATTCAAATCTACCTCGCTTTGGGTGTATATGGGAGTCATAAATTAGTTTTGTCAGGATCAAAAATTAAATAAAAATTCCACAATAAAATAAGGAAAAAACCACAGCTACTGAATTGGCCTTTTTCTCAAATTGTCATTTTGTTACTTGCAAGAGGGTGATTACAACCCTGAAATAATAACTAATGTTTATGATGTATTTTTGTTTTGTAAGGCTGTTAAATGAGTCAATGTTTGTTTCGAAAATAAAATAAGAATTTAGATAAGTAAGTAATAATAACAAATTAGAAACAAAGGTGTAAGCAATTAGAATGTTAAATAAATTAGTAAACATTGACAATGTACATGTAAGTAAGTCAAAGTGAGTAGAAAGGGTTTGAAATGTACCAAATAAAACCTCTTTCTCTGTTATGGTTAGTTTTCCCTCTGCAACGTTTGTTAAATCCTTAGATATTACAATAAGCTCAAAATGCTTATGTGGAGAGATTTCACAAGATTTAAGACATATAGAAGATAGCATCTGCTATTTTATCAATTCCACTAGGCTTTCAAACTTGCCTGGCCCGAATGATGAAGATTGGCAGGTTTGGAGAGGTTAGTGAAATGTATAGAATAGAAGCTGTTTTATTTGTTAAGACTATAAGCTTTAAAAGAGACACCTGTCTCGGGAAATACAGGTAAATAGTTTGATTATAAAACTTACCGGTGTCATATTGTTTGGGCGAGCAATATTTCCTGCTCGACCTCCAGCGGGGCCACCGGTAGTGCGTGTCCTGCTTGCAACGGTTGACGATGTTGTCCGTGTACGAGTTGATGCAGCAGTTGTTGTTGAAGACGCACCTGGTTTTGTGCGTCTCGTAACGGGAGACTGGGTTGACCGTCTGTCTTCTATTGGCACTTTCCTGACGGCTGGGGTGTGACGTGGACTAGAGGTACTGCGTGGGTTAGAGGCTATAGATGAAACAGAACTGGCTGGACTTGGACCAGCCGATTTAACCTTCTCTTCAGCAATTCCACTATAAACAGACAAAAACAGTACTGAAGATCCATGGTTATAAGGAGAATAATAAAGAGTAATGAACATACATGTAAGTAAATTCTAAAAATGATGGAGAATTCACATTGACAATATTTCCATTAATTTAAACCATCTTTAGTACTGAATAAAGAACTACACAACTGAAGATTGTTAAATAAACAGTCCAAAGGTAATAAATTGATCCCAGCTATCCTGACCCTCACACTCGACAATTGATAAGTCCCCTATCCTAAAAATAAATCCAACCATATATGTAATTCCAGAAGTCCATTAACTAGAAGTGTGAAACACCGTTTTCAGTTGTGTAGACGGCATTGTGTCCCTCGCTCAGGTTATAAGAGATAGGGTGACGTAGAATGTATGTTGTGCGCAGTCAGTTGGCAGAATAGTCTGCTTAGCGCTGGTTAGATTTGAATCGGTAGCTCTCGCTATTAAAGCATCGGTAACTAGTTAGGTTTATTCTTCACTCTTGAATTCTGGGAAATTTGTTTGCAGATTGTGACAATCGAGAACACCTCCATAGGACACGGACTTGTTCAAAATTTTATATATGGTTGCCATATTTTTTTTGCAACTATTCTGACAATCCCCAACCAATGGCAGCAAACTCTCATGCTCTATGTTTTTTTGAAAGGTGGAGCCAGGTCAAATCGACTGTGCGATCAAGTGCTAGATTCAATTCTAGAATTACCTCCACTGATAGTTCACCAGTCCGCCACATGAGGGATGGCAAGTAGTTGAATAGGCCGATTTTGGACACAATGCCATACACGCTACTCATATGGGCATTTCACACTTCTAGTTAATGGACTTCTGGTAATTCTTAAGCTGACGCTGGAATGATGTTATTGGTCTTATCATCATGACATTTGAATGTTTTCAGAGATAATCTGACACTAAAACTTTGTTAATAGACGTTTTATTATTAACCATCCATTTCTTTGGGACGCAGCGTCATCTAACAGGCTGTCAGGTTAACAGAGCTTTGAACAACAGTTTACACAATTTGTTGTTCACTTGTTTGAATTCAATAACATAAAAACAGTGCTATCTCTGAAGTTGATTGCAAACCAAACTTACTTTCTGTGACTGTCAGAATTTGATACTCGGCCCATTCTGCCTGTTTGGGAGTCTGACGTAGTACGTCTGTACTGAGACCCACCCACACTTCTCTTCTCATCACGCATGTTTCCAACACTCGTGGTTTTCCTGTTTAAATTTGAAAATTTAAATGTACAGTTTTGCTCTGTCTTCATCTGAATTTTTGATACAAGTCATATGTTAGTGTATATGTAACTGTAACAGTTATATTGAGATAGGAGTTTAACATCCAACTTTGTTACATTCATGATCATGTGCCAGCTCAATATATGAAAGAAACCATCCTGGACAACTCTGGTCACAAAGTAAAAACTGAACAATCACAATACTCTATACAGAAGTCACAACATAATGGTCTAGTGTTAACATTTAGCCCTGGCACAACATTATAGTCTTGTGTTGCCGTTAAGCTCTGGCACAACATAATGGTCTCATCTTGCAGTTAAGCTCTGGCACAACATAATGGTTTTGTGTTTCTGTTCAGCCCTGGCACAACATTATAGTCTTGTGTTGCCGTTAAGCTTTGGCACAACACAATGGTCTCATGTTGCAGTTAAGCTCTGGCACAACATAATGGTTTTGTGTTGCTGTTTAGCTCTGGCACAACATTATGGTCTCGGGTTGCCGTTTAGCTCTAGCCCAACATAATGGTCTTGGGTTGCCGTTTAGATCTGGCACAACATAATGGTCTCGTGTTGGCGCTTAGCTCTGGCAAAACATAATGGTCTTGCGTTGGCGCTTAGCTCAGGCACAGCATAATGGTCTCCTATTGTCGTTTAGCTTTGGCACAACATGTTGGTCTTGTTTTGGCGCATAGCTCAGGCACAACATAATGGCCTTGTGTTGGGGCTTAGCTCTGGGAGCAACAAGGCAACCGAAAGCCCCTACCAACAATGACCACATCTGTCGCTCACTGATCAATGAAGTCACTGGATAACTACCTTAAAACTTCTAGCAGTTGCGATAGAGAAAAAGGCTTTATCACAGGGAGTCTTACATGTTATTTCTATGGACTGTCCTTAAATTGTCCCAACTGCTAGAAATTATAAGGTATTAGCACATAGATGTACCTGATACAGTATATCTAGGGGTAACAGAAAAAAACATTTTATAAGTGTGATTTGGGCAAAATTAAAATGAGTTGCAGTATGAAATTCATCGATGATGGTGAATAGATTTCCCAATGATAACAGAAAGAAGAAATATTCAGAATGATTTGATAAAAAAAAACATGAAGTGATACTCAAAATTAATGTTGATTTATTGAGTAATGTTTCGTGCAGTACCAAAAGTTATTTAACTTTGATAACGACAGTCTATCCAACAGTAACTGGCACAATAACACAATCATAAAACAAAAAGTGTTTCGCTATGTTGGAAATTTAATGATATTCCAGTGCTAAGTGAGGCAGATACTTGAAACAGACTGACCTAAGCCAGGGGGCTCAACGTTAATAATAAAGAAGACGATCAGAACAACCGGGTAACTTACAGAAATCTAAACATCTTTGAAAATTCCCAACATAGATAAATAAGATATGTTTGTCTGATAAAAAATGCAATGATAGGCCAACTCAGTTTTCCTCACACAAACATTTAAGCACAAAAATTTATCCACAAAAATGAAATTGTTATAGTCAATGTATATACAATGAGAAGCTGATACAACAAGCACAACATCAGAGATAAACATGAGGCTATGTTTAATGAGATTATGATAAAGAGCTATATTGACAAAGCCAGACAAAAGGTGAGTGATTATGTCTTTCCATTGATGTGTTCAGTGAGAAGACAACACTGCTTCACATACACAATGAATTTTTGATTTTGGTAGAAAATGATAAGAAAAGCTTAAAAAAAAAAAACCCAACAACATGGCCACCAGAGCTCTTTGTTTCTGCACAAGGTCAGCACACTGAGAGCACATTTAAAACATTTATATATTGAATGATCATACACTTTAAACACATCTTCTACAGTTCCAAATCATAATGATAACTGTAACCTTGATTTAGGAAAACTATTAACATGGAAAAAAAACAACAACACGATCTTACATTGTCTGTTTGTTTACAAGCATAACACTCAAGCCTATTTCACCTGTATGGCGACAGATTGATATGCTAGAAAAGCAGGAAGAAACCACAGTGAAATCGCTTCAGTGATTGTTGGAGTCACCTTCATGCTACAATGTACATGCCCAAGAGTATTGCATTTATAGCACCTCCAACAATAATTACCCACACCAACACAATCATAAAATGTGATGTTTGAGAATTTGCTTTCCATCTCCAGTGCTAATTAAAGATTAGATAAACTGCAAATAGCATGTGTAGAAATATGCCCTTACAAAGTGGATGATGATGAAGGGATAGCTTATGCAGATGTTCAAATTAGTCAGTAAAGATCAATGAAAATAATATTGTAGAAAACATCTAAATGAGGCAAAAGTTCAAAATATTGGTGTCAGAAGTGGGATATTTCCCCATGTACAAGAGAGGATAAAATGGAGAATTTAAAACATTGGAATTGGTGCATAAATGGTTGGATGGCTTACATTTTTTTTACTCATAATTGATCGGTGTTTAATGCCATGTTGAAGGGTATTTCACTTATATGATGGTGGTTTATTTCAACAATAATTCACACAAGCACAACCATAAAATGGAGAATTCAAAACATTGGAATTGGTGCATAAATGGTTGGATGGCTTAAAATGTTTTTACTCATAATTGATTGGTGTTTAGTGCCATGTTGAAGGGTATTTCACTTATATGATGGTGGTTTATTTCCACAATAATTCACACCAGCACAACCATAACATATTAAGTCTTCTGAGGAAGTTAGAATATTAATTTTCTCCCAGTGCTTAGCTATGACACCATTGCTACTCTAAACATAACTGCCCTTAGTCAGAGGGTGTATTGTTAATGAATGTTTTATGTATAATTTATAAAATGTGACCATACTATTACTTCCATGCTGCGTGTACTCATTTAACTGCTGTATAAAATTTTCATTCATAAAGGTGATCAAAGAAAAACTTGACGGGAATTACCAATTGTATTGCTTTCAAGAGACTAAAAGCTGAGCCATGGGTTATCATAGAAGTGAAAGGAGCAAACATACTTAGCCTCGTACCTAGGGAGCATGCTTGGTGATTCAGGCGATGTGTCGTGGTTCTCTTCCTGACTCATGTGCATCACAGGGATAGGTATGAAACTGGAAAATCCAGGGGAACGAGCTTATCAAATAGTTCATGCTAATAGAGTTAGTAGTGTTAATCAAACAATTTTGCATATCATTTTCATAACAAATATAAACCATACACCAAAATAACACTTAGCGAATTGCAAGACTTGGTGAATCAGATTTCAAATTGTAAAACTAAAAGTGAAACATTAAATAGCACATTTATTTTGTTTAAACAGCCAACTCTTCAGCTTAAAAATACAATGAACATTAGTCTAGCGATTCATCTTTTGTGCAGAATTTTCTGGCCAATTCTATCAATTTGTCCAAAGGCAGCCTAGGAATTTTGCAAGAATCAGATAGCCCAGTACCTAAAATTTGTAAGCTCTGCACGAATCATATTAGATAAAAGTAGAAATAATCCATAGTATTTGGTGAAGCTTTTTATGTCAAATTTTATCCAAAATCAATGTGAAATTTCACCAAGTTTTGCAAAATTTTAAACCAGATCCAAACAAAATGCATAAAATGTTTCAAATATAGCTTCCACCCTGAACCTCATAATACTAAATAGTAATCTATTACTACAAGAAGCAAGCCATGCAAGTACAGAAAATGTCGATGAAATAAGTACTAATTATAAATAGAACTGAAAGGGGATATGTAATAAATAAAGATTACATAAAAATTATAAATTTCTTTTCAGTAATTTTGATTATCTTTACAATGAATGCTTATCTGAATTGTTATTGACCCTACATGAAGATGGTTCTCTGTTTGCTTAACATACTTCAGTTTTATTTTCACTTAAATATATACATGTATTATCCTTTGTGTAAGATGCCGCTGAAACACAAAAACTCTAAGCACTGCTTAATACAAGGCATCTGAACTATGTACATGTACCTGTACTGTCATATAGTTCAAACCCTTGTAACAAGTACAATAATATGTTACACCACACTTTTCCCATACAATGCATTCATACCAGTTTATATTTAGCAAAAATAACACGACAAAGATCGCCTGCCGAAAGCTTGTTATAGTAAAGTACAACATGTAAAAAGTGATCTTTGTCACATTATTTTTGCTAAGTATAGTCAAACCACTCCATAACCGAATTTTCTTCACACCAGTAGGTTAATATATTTTCTACACACATAAAACAATATTACAATCAGTATAAATACATTATAAGCCTCTATTTTACATTAAAATGACAAAGACATATTCATTAGAAAGTAAACCATATGACATCAAATTATTTCTGATTTATTTTTTAAATGTAATTTTATAAATATAAATACAAATTGAACAATTTTGTACTGCATGTACATGTCACATTTTTTAAGTGAACATAGTGTATAAATCTTTATTAATAAAAACCTGATCAACCTTACTGTGTCCCTGTTAATAATCATTGGAAATTAAACTAAATAGCTCAACACAACCTTCTTATTTTAAAGCTAGTAGTATAAGTGTGAGTTCTGTCAGTTTGATTTGTAGTTAAACATTAGGGGATTCCCCTTACTTGTAGAAGTTTTATTGGTCGAAAATTTATCACATAAAATGGTTGACCAATCAAAACCCTTCAAAATGAGGGGCATCCCCTGAAGTCGAAACTAGAAATCACACCATGAGATTACACCTGTAAATGGGTTATACAAGTTGTTATATATTGTTGTTATATGTTTCACACATACAAATACATACTTTTACACCATAACACACACTCCATGTAATATAGGATCGAAAGAATCACTTTTTCTGAACACAAATCAACATCATGGACATTAGTGCTATAGGAATTATTACTGTTTAAAGTTAAAAATGTTCAATATATTTTGGGGTTCAAGTAATTTTTACGCAAAATTTCCTTCAAATCAAAGAAACCGTAACAACTGATCACACTCTTCATTATTACCATACACATACATGTATATATGACTTTCACCAAATCCCACAACAAGTATGCAATATTATGACAAGACTCCAAACATCAGCTGATATATATACACAATTCACTGGCCATTACAAAGTAATAGCAATAATACTCATCTATTATTTGATTAGAATGGATTAGCAATGTCGCGGTGTAAAACAGAAAACATATAATTTACACAAATTTCCTAATCTCTGAAATACTGAAGTTTTTTTTTCCTTGAAGAAACACTGCTCAAATTTACCTTTCTAGCCTACTGGCAATATAATATATATAAGACAAATGTTTTTCAACATTATTATGGAGTTTTTTTTGTGTCTTAGTGTAATGTTTTGTTTAGGAACATTGGAATTTGGGTCTTGAAATTCTTTTGGCAATAAATACAAAACTGTAAGAAACTGCTATTTGATATGAAAACTGTCCATAAATGGCTGCATACAAAATTTCCCTCAACACTTCCATAGAATGGTAATGCTAATCAGATGTGGGATGGCTCTTTTATTGGCGTTTGGTTCTGTTGAGGTTGATGTTGACTTTCTGTTGACGATTATATTGGTTACATCTACTGTATATTAAATGGATGTATTATCAATGGTATTTGTCTTATAAGACGTCAGACTGTCCACTTTTTACTGTGCCTTACTTGAAGGAGTAGAAAATGGAGACGAAACCTTGTAAAAACCACCACTGCGATTGCCCAATTGTTTGACTGGCACTCCAAAGTCTGAGGTTGACAGACGGACTCTAACCCATGAGTGATTCATCTAAGTAAGATGTGTAAGACATGCTGCATATTTGATGGAAACCATTCCTGACAATGTTAGGAGCTGAATGAGACTCAATTTGAAGTTTGAAAACAACCGGTCAACTAATTTGCAAGTAATGACCTTCACACAAAATATACAAAAAAATTACTGCAATGTTTGTAGAAAAATTGGTAAAAAAATTCCTTTGTCACTAAAAGGCAGAAGATGGGAGTTCACAAGTTCTCAACCTTTTTAAATATACAGTACAACAGCAGCCATATTGGTATGCATCATTTGTTGGAAGAACGAAAACTATCATAAAAAAATTATGCAGTGACCCCCTTTTTTTTTTTTTGATTTGGTGAAATAGTGACTTGCAGTCTCATTCGTCCAAGAAAATAAATTTCCCTCCATTGACAAGTGACTCCTGTCGGCACATCCTTCGAAACTTTCCGTACCGTTAGAGTAATCAATAATATTACACGAAAACGTGTAATATTAACCGCCAGATGTTTTGTGCGTATGCATGGAAATCAATCAAAGTACTCAACAGATTTGTAGAAAAAAAACCCATGTCAAAAGAGGTTGTTTCTCGAGTAAAATCACATTAAAAACAAAACCTTGTTCCTTTTGTATGTAAGACTTGTTGTAAAATATACCAATTTTGTCCTCTAAGTAATTTGATAATAATGTAGCTCCAATGACGTCATCATATCATTACAAGAATAGCCTTTAAACATAAACAATAAACATGTGGATAAGTGAGCCCTCTGAAATGACCCATAAATCGTCTGAGATTATTTACGGTACGGAAATGGTCGAGCGATGTTCCGACATGAGCATGACTGTGCTAGGTATTCACAGCCCATAACCAGAGGACACATGACATGGGTAAACTAATTAAATGGTTATATGGTTTGATTGGGGCTAAATGCCATACTCGTGGTTATTTCACTCACAGGATGGTGTGCCAGCCTAATGGGTGGAGGAAACCACCCACCAAGCAACTGGCAAAAAATATAAATAAACAAAGACAAAGAGAGGACAAATACAGGACAATCAGAGGATGTAATACAATGACATCACACACAGATCGGGTTATTGTTGCCCCTTAGCTCTGAAGCAACAGGGCAACAGGAAGCCCTCTCCCAATCCACTGCAGGTTACAGGGTTGAGGGTAAGAATGTATATAGATATTGTTCATATTGGGAGATAGTAGATAAGGTTATCAGTATGAGTCCACTAATTTCAACTAAAGCATTTATAAGCCTTATTCATTCCTTGTGTTTGTCTGGTGGAATTGTAATAAATGATCTTTCAGATGAACTTAGCCTTTGTTTCACTGAATATATAACTTCTTCCAGCTGGGACAGAGAAATAGGCTTTGCCACAGTAGGTCTTACATGTTATTTCTGTGCACTGTCCCCAAATTAGACTGTCCCAACTGCTAAAAGTTATAGGGTATGTGAAAATGTTTTGCAAGAAAATTTCCTTTGCGGCCAGTAGAATTAAAAATTTTAAGTCGATTCCGAAGCAAACAAATGTGAAGTAAGAGTCACACCCATGCAGCTGGAGGGACAAAGTTTGTGCTGAGCCAATGATAAACATTAACTTTCCTAATTTTCACAGCCATTGTATTTCCCAATTGTATGATAAATTTACAAAATCGGATGGAAAGGCAGAGATCATTAATAAGCCAAAAACTTCACACAAGGAATGAACAGTTGTTTAATCGCCACCCAGATAACCAGTAGAGGAATCAACCAACATGCGGGGAATGCAATAGATAGTAGCTAGAAATAGTGGGTACCTTGAAACGCTGTCGTTTGTGGAACGTCGCGCTGGGCGAGGTATACGCCTTCAGAGAAAAATCAGCAGAAATCGTATTATATATATAACTTGATTGGACGAGGGTGGATACAATATATAAACTCTTCCCTGAGGCCCTCATTATTGATATATTTGAGTTATACAATTGTTGTTATAAACTATAAGTTTTATTTAATTCATACAATGGTGTTGGGTAAAATGCTCAGGAAATCGGTTTTGTGTTCTGTGCCGTAGGAATAAGTCAAAATTTATAACAATGAGTTAGGTACAAAATCCAAATCAATATCATTATGCTATTTAAAGAACTGGTTGATTGGTTGTTTAGTGTTTTACACTGTACTCAAGCGTATTTCACTTATATGACGGTGGAGTATTATTCCAACAATAACAAGAGAAAAGCAATCAGAGATTGCTAAACAATATGCCCCCCACCCCCGCAGTCCACCCAAGACACACATAA